>MU931457.1:0-17718 GCA_036418165.1 Cooperia oncophora
GTACCAGAACGTGGAGAGATTTCATTCGTAATAAGGGGGAAACAGGGAGGTGTAAGTGGTACTCCAAAAACGGAAGAAAGGCTTATCCTTCAGCCTAATTTCCGTGCTCGTGTGATGACAAAAGAGGTACGCTTTTACATTTGCGGACTCGTTCGCCTCGCACATCGCAAAGACCAGAATCTTTGGTGGTGTGTGTGGGGCGTATCTTTAAAGACAGTTTCCGCGATAAAGTGTCATGGATAGTTGTTTCAGTTATGAAACAGTAGCTGATAAGTAATTCCCCAAAGAAGAAAAAAGCAAGAAGAGTCCTCAGAACACCATGAAGAAAATCGCTCCCTGACAGCCACACCGCTCTGCGATCGCGTGCAACCAGAAGAACTCAAACGGCAAAATCCGAACACTCTTATCTTCCCACTGCTCCGTCGCGGTTTTCATCCTAGAGCGCACCATTTCAATTGGTGTTGAAGTCTCTGTGCGCGAACGTTTGAGCGCTCTTCGAGAGTAATGCGCCGACATTTGGCGATAAAAATGCCTATTGGCTGCAAATATTTTGGACTTTTTTCACGCTTCACAACTACCTTCTATACTAGTTCTTCGGCATGATTGGGTACAATACTCACGAATCGACTGTCGCTGGTAATATCATATAAATTCTTTCCCTCGAATTATTAGGTTCATGGTCTTCGAAGGTCATTGCGCTTGTGATCCACAGGCTCATCATACCGAAAATCGGTATGATGAGCCATGTGGATCGGAATCGCCACGACCACACCATCTAAAAAGGAAGGAAGATGAAAGAGAGAGAAATCGTGCACAATAACTAAGACAATCAAAAGATTCGAGAAAATCTTCGTCTTCTTCATCTTAACGTTGTCCCGCTTGTGCAGGGTCCGTTCTTCGGATCGAAAGTCGCCACTTTGCTCGATCTAGTGCATCTTCTTTAGAGAGGTTGACCATTCTCAAGTCCGCATTTATGGTGTCCTGCCAGCGTTGTTTTGGTCTTCCTCTCGGCCGACCGCCCAGTTTAAATCGATAAGCGACGGCATCACGCTCAGTTCGCAAAACGTGGCCATACCACTGGAGTCGCCTCTCTTGCATCTTCTCGGCGATTGGTGCGACACCCATCTGGCATCTAATCACATCATTACTGATTCTATCGAGGCGTGAAATGCCCATTGACAGTCGCAGCATTCGCATCTCCATGGCGTGGAGTTGGCGCTCGGCACTTTTGGTTGCTGGCCAGCATTCGGATCCGTACAGTGCCACGGGTCGAACCATGGTCCGGTATATCTTTGACTTGAGGCGAAGAGGCATGCGCCTATCACATAGCACCCCAGTGACTTCTCTCCATCTCATCCATGCCGCGTTGACTCTCATTCGAACCTCATCATCAACACCACCTCCGCTTTGCAGGCGGGACCCTAGGTACCTGAAAGACATCGTTTTCGGTAAGTCTTCGCCTTCGACTTTGATCTCTCTGATCGTGCCTAGGGTCAGTCTCTAAGTATTCCGTCTTTCTGGTGTTGGGGCGAAGGCCATACTGGCTTAGACGGTCATTCCATGCTCATGTCAAAAGATTCGAAATGGTACAGATTACCTATCAGTTAAAATGGTACAGATACTCCGACTACCCTTCGTGTATGAACTGTTACGGAGTGTCATCGCGGAAACGCATAGGGCTGCTGCATCTTTTAGTACCTTTTAATACCTACATACCTGACTGATACTTGTATCCCATTGATATCACTGAGGCATGAGATTATGAACAGTAGTTTAGATATTCAATGTGTGACCTCTGCTGTACGAGAGGGACGCCTAGACTGAATTAGCGTTCTACCCCGCATGATCCGAGACTACCACGTCTCGGATCCACTTCAATCCACTAACGAGGCCACCCCGCCTTGGATAAATCTATTGCTACAACTACTACCAACACATGAACTATGAAAAAACCATCCCAGAAAGCTAGTATACATATTAAGAAGGTATAAAACATTAAAAACGCAGGGTACTCGGAATAAACATTGGAAGTGTATGGTCAATTGGCGGCGCATTGGGAAGCAAGAGCACGTGCGAAGCTGAAGTAGGAGCTGAGCTATCTGTTTGCTTTCGAACCTCTCCTTAACCCTCTGTTCCTAGATTTTACAACATGGTCCATTATTTTTCAAATGATTTTTCTTACTTTCGAGCAGCCCTCAAGCGCTCACGCGCGAAGACGGCTTCAACACTAGCTGGAGTAGTGCGCTCAAGAGTGAAAACCGCGACGCAGCCGCGGGGAGATAAGAATGTTTGGATTTTGCCGTTTAAGTTCTTCTGTGGAATTCCTGGCTCACGAACCGCTTTTTTCGCGTCTCTCAGTATTAGATATCATCCAGTGCAAAGAAAAGAATACGGAAACACCACAAAAACACCGACAGAAAACTCTTGAATTAGTGCGTCGAGCTTTTGCACTAGGAAAATTGCATCACTCGTGATTTTTACGCGTTTTACTTGCGAGATGGGTTGCAGTTGACTGTATGTGCTCCTAATGAATAAAATGTAATAAAGGAGAGCAGAATGGCTTATGGGCACCAGCGCGCGGTCAGCAAAAAGGACATGCAAGTCCGATTAATGCCCCCAACAAAGAACAACTGAGCGGCCCTCCGTCAGAGGGCATCTAGCAAGTGGGCGGTCCAACTGGGCGGGCGTTAGAACTAGAACTTTCAGCGGCTGTAGCTCGCTCCTCGCTCGCTGTGGAGTCGCGAGAGTGGGATAGTCTTATAGTGGGGTCTGGACTACTTGCACGGGACGACCATAAATGGCTTGAGCGTGGGGGCTGCCTTTAAACGAAGAAAACAACGTTGAGCACCGTATTGAAAACTGTGGGCGACTAGATATGATACCCGAAAGTTGGAATTACCAAATAGGTAACTGGAAGCTGACTGTTATAATTGCTGCCGTGACGTCATCGAATCTGATGCACTGGATCACATGCATCTACACAAGTGTTTATGACTTTCGCTCACCAAAATAAGATATTCCTTAATCAGTGATATCGCCCGATACAGACGAATCATCCTCGCGATGTCACGCAGCAAACCGTCGTCGTTGATAATGTCCTGGAACATGCCAAGCATAGAATTGCGTAATAACCGCAATGAAATAGTAACACCAACCACGAATTAGCTGGTGCTAGACCTCGAAAAAAAAACAGCAGTGAATAGCAAAAAGAGGCAGGATAATCGAACTGTCAAAACGCACGAGATAGTTTGGGCGCAGGTTAGGAGTTTGATCATGTGCAATGAGCCTCAGAAGAGTACGCCTTTTGAGCTGCTGAGCTCAAATCTGCTTTCAAAAGTTGCGGAACGATTCTAAACAGAATTCCCGCGATCAAGTGCTACAGGTAGCAGATGCTCAACCATGAGCCAGTGACCCATGAGTACCCCCCTTCCCCGCCAGTGAAAGAAGCGAAAAAGTAATAACCTTGAGAGCACTCTGAACAGAGATCTCCTTGGCAGTGGGCGCCTTGGACGAGTTTGTCGGACGTCGGCAAGCCCAATCAGCAGGATTCGACGTGCAACCGATTCCCGGCAAGAGCACAGGAAATCACCCTACGACGCTCCAGGCAACGCTATGTACACACGCATTCCGCTTGTAAGCCGTTGTCTTGCAGAGTGAAAGTAATCGTGGTTGCAATGGTTGCAATAATCACGCATCTCTAGCTTCTTTATCTCACCGTTTCGAGTGAGAAAGTGGTATATTCTCTGCGAATGCGGACAACGATGCCAAATGCACGAAGGCATTTTGCGGACCACTTGAAGGCGGGAACTGTCTTTAAGTACTGGGCCCTACAATTCTACACTACCTTTCGTAAAAAAAACGTGGAAAAGCAGGGCCTATGAGCGGATAATGGAGTAGTGGGTACCCATACTGCTACATGTCGTCAAGGGCTTGGATCCTCAGTCTAGTTGTATTTTTGCTTCCCTTTGAAACTGCTCCTATGGATCGAGGTAGTACTTACACACAGCGATTTTGTCGAATTGCTACCTTATTGGACGACTGAAAGATGCTGAAAGTTGAAGTTATTCATCCATGCATTGTTACGGAAATGTTTGACGACTATCACTGGTTCCATGCGAGGTCAACAGGTACATGAAGCTCCATCATCTTACGTGTGATATCTTTCGGAGTCACCAAGTTCAACATATAATTCACATCAGGCACGGCGAACAGATTCCTTGAGATCGACGAAGTCTCCACCAATCTCCAATGCAGGTAGTGCAGTGTTCTAGAGGCGAGCCGAATTCGACAGGATCTGCATTAAAATGTCCTGCATAGCAAGAATATTAAGGTGATATGTTATGGAACAGAGATCAACAAAACGGAGAACAAACTGGAGGTAGGAGGTTGATAACAGTCCTTTCTGTACCGGGAAAATTTGCACCATTGAGCTTTCACGATCTAAGATTCGAGTTCATTAATGGAATTTCAGTTGGAGGTTATCACCTCCCCGGCTACAAATATGAAATTCATGACAATCACATATGACAGCAGGGTCATGGCACCAGACGCACCTCCACTCCTTCCTAGGGATCGTTGAGGAGCGTCAACTGCTACAATTATAGAATGAAGAACCAGGTTCAGTGCAGAAACCTCAGTTACAAGACGAGTTAAGCTCTCTAGATCCATTTAGTTGATAGCCTGGAAATGCCTACTGGAAGAAGCACTACAGGGTTATCTATTCCAGGATAGGATTCTCGGGGTGCTCAATCAAGCACCAACTCGAACAAATCACTAAACAGAAGTGTAATACAATGCAATAAACGACTGCGACGAGTTTCATTTTATCAGTCAGAAAGAAGAAGTGTAATACCTTCCAGATTCATAGGAGAAATCTTGAAGGAAAGCGAAAACAACCTTCACCAAGGGTCCGAACCCGCCGTCTCTCGCCCAGAAAGCGATGCACTCATCCACTACACCACCAGCCACTTAGAAGTCTTGCTAATTTTGTGGCAGACGGAGTTGAAATGAAGGGCTTTGCATAGAGGAAAACCCTTTGTAACTTAAACTACGAATCACAGTTTATAATTATCAATTAATTTTAATTCTGAAAGCAGACTCAAGCTCAGTGGCTTTGTGCGCGTACAGCGGCACACACCTTCGGACCAAACTGTTCCCCTTTCCATTTGGAGTCCGACCAAACTCCAGAAAACTTCCTGATTCCCATTCTTTGAGTGAGAACACATCTCTGAACGGGGCTGCAGTTCCTTAGCCAAGATTCTCGTGAGTGCTTGCAACAGCGGTATCTGTTGCCTTCTACATGCCTCCTGAAGAACTCCAGAACATTTTTCATTCTCATTATTACTCGATCAGTCTCTCAAAATTCATCGATGACACGACAGTAGTTAGAAGAATGTTTCAGGTTTTTCCAAGGAACGCAAGATCCACAAAATACCAGGAACGCAAAATGTATCCAAAACTTACATGAAACGTACTGCTGCCGATATTGTACCCATCTGACAACGCTTCCTGCTTTTCGCATAAAGTCGGATTACATATACTGCTGCGACCGAATCTCGAATCGTTCGGTTCATATGCTACGGGTAGATAAGATTCATCATCAACTGGTTCTTGTTTTATTATTAGGGCAGCGCTTTCTTCAACCATGCTTGGCAGTAGTGTAGGTGATAGCAGTCCATCACTTGATGTCTCATACTTCATCAGTAGTGACTCTTCATGAGTGAAGGAAGGTTCTTCTTTGATAACAAGCAGCTCAGAAGTGTAGTCGTCATCTGGTTCCGTTTTGAATACTGCCGATGTTTCGGGAATCTCATTGCCTCCCTCTGGAAAAGAACTTCTGATTCCGAGGGATAGAGCACACTTTTTTATTGGGGACGGCAACGAGAAGTGGGTTACACAGCGATTTATTGATGAGCTCCACAGTGTTTGGTGATGGTTCTGAAAATAGTCTTTGTCAGTACGGTATTACCGATAAAAGAAGCTCTATGCTGTATCAGTGATATTTCTTTTTGCGGTCAGCAGCTCGTTCACATATTATTGGAACCGATGAATTTCTGAAAAGGTAGATCACCAGTCGGCTCGCCGGTCGACGCTGGCGCGCCTCATTCTGGGAAACGTCCTGGCTTCGCCGGGCGGGCCGGCTTCGCCGCGCGTACTTTTTTTTCGTTGTGCTGCAATGCTCGACTGAAGTTTGTTCCTCTCTCATCTGTACGCATGTTCTAAGTAAATTTATATAATAGTGGTAAGGAGCGTCGAGCAGGTGCACAGTTGAGAGAAAAGTCAGGCATTAATCAAGTACTCTGACAAAACAAAAGAAGGACCGAAATTGTGTCCGCGCCGCCCTTATCCCAGAAAGATATGCGCCGGCGTCAGGCGGCCAGCCGACTCGTACCAACTGTATCTACAACGACCGATGATTAAGTGTGGCTGCCGATGGAGTGAGACTAGATTCACGTCAGGACTGCACGACAGCTGCAAATAGCTATCACGATGATGGGTGTGGAATGACAGCAACAGCCGTGGGACCGTTTTTCAGAATTTCTGTCTGGCTCCGCCCACATCCGAGCAGACCCCGCCCACGACATGTGTCCCCACAGTTCCCGATTGGCGACCCTTCCCTGAATTTAATCGACTTTCTCCGGTCTCTGCAGTGCTCTGAAACCGAGCTACGAATTTTTGGAATGAGGACACTACGTTCGAGGGTAAGCTCAGCCCACTGTGAACATATCTCACCACAGCTCATGCATGCCCAATTTTCGTCTGATGTTGCCTTCTGCGTCGACTTTGGAGCGGCTCCTAAACTCTCTCGGGAACCGAGATACTGAATTTTGTGGGAAGCGCCACCCATCTGGTGTACGCTCCGCCCATCCGGTACGCTCCGCCCAGCGAGTGTGCTTCCCCCAATGGGCGGACGGGTGAGACACACCTGCTGTGAACGTGGCTTGAATCAGAATTTCGTGTTAGCATTAGCATACGTAACTGCATTGGACGAAGCTTCGGTCAAAGTACCAAATACCTCCTCTACAAATTAGCCAACTATCACTTCTTTTAAATAGACCCGGCTTGGTTCTGATAATCTAATAGGTTGTGCTTACCAAACACTGGAAGCAGCCGAACAGCACGAATATACTGCTCTACTGCTTCAACTTCCGGAAATGTGTAGGAGGAGAGTCATTTAACACGCAGAAGGAGGATCGGCCGCCAAAGCCGCCCGATCAGGATGGCTCCCTATTTTTTGGAAATGTGTGAGGGGAGAGTCACTTCACACGCAGGAGGATCGGCCGGCGCAAGCTCGTCAATTTTCAAGTGGACACTGCCGCGGACATTACGATCATCAAGGAGTCGACATGGAAACTTATGGGCAAACCTCCACTACAGCCTCCATCGCTATCGCTCACAGTGCCTCCGGAGATCGCATCCAGTTTCTTGGTCAACGCAGCTGCACTATAGCTTCAACTCAACGACAGCTCAAGGAATATATTACGTCGGCCGTACTCAGCCCAACTTACTTGGCGCAGAATGGATTTCCAAGATAGGAATCTACTCTCGGGGACATGGAGAGGACATGGACACACTCCTAACAGTCGATCCCGGATTTTCAGTTGTTACCAGAGTCAGCATCACCACTTCAAGCAGCAACCAGATCCCCAACAAACTAGAAAGGCTCATCCACGCTTATCCACAAGTCTTCACTAGCAGCAACCTCAGACCATACTAGCTGTCAGATGCTACACCACGTCTCAAGGAAGACGCAAAACAAGTGTTCCGTCCGAAACGTCAGACAACCTTATGCCGCACTCCCAGCAATGTACAAGGATATCGAACGACTCCAAGCAAAACTACGAACTGCTCTCTCGCTGCTCAAGCCGACTCCACAAGGAAGGCAAACGCACAACACTCCAATGGAACTACAGTTCAACAAAAAACAAGGCGCCCGAAGGCGTTCCCTCAGCCACTCCCGTGTACGCACGAAAATACAGCGGAAACCAGTCGGAATGGCACGCAGGAAAAGTGCTTCAACGAGTAGGACGAGTACTCTATAAGGTCCTACTTGGAGACAAAATCTGTATCCGACATGCCAATCAGCTCCGTTTCCGACATCACGATGCACCATCATCCAACAACGACAAGGATGTGGAAACACTACTCAAGATGTTCGACTTGGTGCAGTACTGTTCAGTTCAGTTTCCTAATAGACATCTCTGCCGATTCTTCGCCGTCCACGCGCACACAATAGGTTTTTTTGATGTTGAAACAGTAATCGCGATCATCTCTTACTGCTTAATTTCCCTCGCTTACTGTCATACACTAAATAAAAAAATATCACTCGACGTTCACCGATCATTGTTTTCAGATCGTGCTTTAATATGAAAACAGCCGTACTTTCACGGCCTTACGGACACAGCTCCGACAACAACGCTCTCCGTAAAGGGGTGCTCCTTTCAACCGCAAGAAGCGTGTGGGGAAGAGTGCGGTGTACTTGTGCATCGACGTGGTCCAATTATTTATTAACAAGACAATGCTGACTAACCATAAGACGCTCTTGTGTGCATTTGGCTATCCTCCATAAACCTAGAGACCCCGTCTCGGCTACCCTGCGATACTGATCTCAGTCCAGTAGAGAAGTAAGAAGACCACTCGCATAGCTTCAGAATAGATCAGCTGACTAGAAGCACCCATGTATGGCCGGAGCTCTACGGAGCTATAACATATCCGTGTGTCCATGTTCTAGCCCGGTCATAGCAATCCATCTTCACTATTTATTATTCGCCTACCTCGACACTGTACACAGGTTTTTTCCTGGGACGATACATCTTGTTGACACCTATCTTTCTTCCAAGTTGTCTTTGGTATCGTCTTCTAGAGAAATTGTCCATAGCACGTCGAGCAGCCTAAAAAGTAAAGGATGGAAGTAACACGGTTCCGTTGATAACTTTCTGCTCTTCCAACTCAAAAACGAGAAAAACACTCGGCCCATCTTGAGATGCATCACCTCAATTCAAACGGTGTCGTGTTAGCACCTGACGGTGATCACTATTTGGTCTATTCAAGACTTCTAGAGTTAGCTGATGCAAGAGTTCTGCACTTTCATCCTCTCATACGAGTATCATACCACTTGATTAATTCCAAACAGATGAACGTTTTGGTTCAGCCAAACAGGAGAGAAGCGAGGATCTAAGCCCACGTGCGGGCATGGCCAGTCTGGCGTAAATACGCATCTCAGTAATCTCTGAATAGAGGGACAAAACGAAAGAAGAGAAGATAATGTGCTTATCATTATTGTTATTATTAGGTCATCTCATTCAGAAATGTACATGGTTTCCGTCAAATAAAAGTCGTAAAAAATAAAAAAGATATATTTCGACTCTATGTTAAAGGCAGCGCCCGCGATCAACGAAGGTGCAGACTCTTTGATTCACGAGATTACGGATCCTCCAATCATAGAGAATGTCTCGTTCCCGCGACACAAAAGCCCATGGTAAAAGCATGGGAGCTCTGCAACGGTGAGCTAAGTCTGCCTTCGCAACCAGCTCCACCTCGACAATTTTTTCCTCATCTCGGTTCAATAGCGGTGGTAAGTGCTTGGTTTTTAGCATTGATCCGCAGTATTCTATTGCAGCACTGCCCACTGCTCTGTATTGGATTTGATATCACTGCATCTTATTACGCTTTGATGTGAGAATTTGCTACGATTTTCTCTCCAAACAGTGTGAACACCATTGAAGAACACTTTTTCGTTGTTCCAGTTAAAGAAAGGTTGGAACTGCTCACGCTTCACTGCACCAGTTTTCTACCCGGGTCAGAATCTGACCTGCTTGAGGAGAAGTCTTCAGAGGTACTTTCACCCGTTTATCACAGATATCGCAACCGTTTGACCGATGCGTCGGCGCCAGTGGCAAGAGAACTTAAGTTATTACACTGCATGAAACTTGTGTCAATGGGCAGTTTGGCCTTTGTGTATGTGGAAGTAGGTCATCATGGGTATCACTTCTGGCGAAAGAGTTGTTGCAAAGGGGGTAATGTGTGCAGCATTTCTAGAAGGACCCAATCCAGTGAACATGGCAGTGCGCTGCTCGATTCTCTCTGCAGCTGTAGGTCTTATGCAAACTAGCTGGAAAATATCTTGCTCCACTGCTGCGACTCAGAAATGCGGCATTCGCAGAGATCTCTTCGAGCGTAATTTTTTTCACACTTCCGCTCTAGTCTCCAAGCGCAAGGCATCCTTACCATGTGTGTTTCTTCACGTTTCCCATCCTCAGCGAAATCCCTGCTGCGCGCGACATAGTGACTTGTACGTAACTAGATGCCGAAGAGCAAGGGATCTTGGTCGGTATTTTTTTGACGAGACGAACCGAATCTTTCACCGCTCCGGGGTCGAGTTATTGGGACCGAACTCGTCTGGGAGGGTAGTAGCGTTGGCGAGAGTGAATCGGATGGTTCCTTGTGTGATCTGTCATTCCTTTCTACATTACCGTCACTTTATCGATCTTCAGCTTCTTTCTTTCTATTGCATGAGCTGCTCATGTTTGCTCATGCACCATCACACTGCGTCCGCTCAGCATGACCGTGACCGAATCGGATGCATCGACCACTCGGGTGACCCCCTTCCCCACCGGCACTGATCATCGCTAACGAGACAAAGCGTCTACTGAGCGGTCTTAGGCTATGCTCATACTTTGCGGCAGCGAAGCGTCCACAGCGATCCATCTTTGACGTTAAGAAGAGTGAAGGACATCATATTCATAGCAAACACAGCTTCCACCAGCGGTCTAAACTAGCATTCCATTCAGCGGATCCAGGGTGAGAGATGATGTACCTGGGGAAGTGTAGGACGGTGCAGCACACAGGGCTGACCAGCGTTTCGTAAATTTGCGGCTGTGCAACTCGTACCTGTATTTTTTTTCCTTTTTTTTTTTTTTTTTTTCCTTTTTTTTTTATTTTTTTTCTTTTTTGTCTTCTTTTGTTTTTTCCCCGCGCCCTTTTTTTTTTTATCTACCAACTGCGTAGAGCACATATCATATCAACTTTAATTCGGCGTTGTACTACGTGCGGTTGCCCCGCACGCGCTGCAATTTGCCAATTTTGCATTTCACTGATCCAGCTGTCTACTCACTCCTACTTCTTCGTACTCTCCACTCCTCGACGCTGGAGGACGCTGGTAGAAGTTGGTAGACGTTGCCAGACACTGTTAGACGGGTGGCTGCTCATGGACGCTGCCCCAAAGTATGCATCTATGTGACATGTTGGACAGACTGCAATCCGGCACGTGCTGTTGGTAGTATGCGCCATATTTTGGAGATGTTAACCTGATAGTCAAAGGACAGAGGCTGGCGTATGGCCTCTAAGAGTATACCATGCCTATCTTATATTTATGACAACTCTTGATACAATATTGCTGGTCTTCTTGTTAGGCTTGTGCCAAAGCATGACCTGCTGTCAAATCTTCACTTCAAAACTCGGTGTTCCTACCGTTCGTACTGTCACTGTTCCTCTTCTTGGGCAGTAAATAGCGACAAATGCATCACCATACAGAACAGATTGCAGATCACGCGCGTTGATGATGAGGTACTGTCTTTAGATAGATAACGTTGAACATACCACGTGCGCAAAACCTTTTCATCCTTCCATACTACAACTTTTGTCCTTTATCTGCTTCAACAGTTGAGAGGGTTCCCAGCTGTGCGCCAGACCGCTCTCCTCCTTCATTGTCACGGCCCGGGCCAGAATCGTGCCGATCCGGCTAACACGAAATTCGCAAACATGTTTGCACTTCGTATACAATACCGGGCCGGTTCGGTGGACGTACGGCGCGCCTCCTCTTCTGTTTGATACGGTCTCAGGTTACAACCGGTGAGTAGACATCTGGATCAGTAAAATGCCAAATTTGCAAGAATGTGCACGCCGTCGCACACCGCCAACCGCTAGTACAACGCCGCAACTTTTAAAGATTCGTACTATGTGAATGTGCTCTAGCAGTTGTTACAGTACGGTTGCACAGCGCCGCCCAATTTCACGGACGCCTTGTCCAGCTGCTGTGCTCCCTCCTGAGCGTGTCCCCCGCTACTCTCTATCTTCCTGGACGCTGATGGCATGCTTAGTAGACTGCCTGGTGGAGCCTGGTGGTTTGCTAGATAGAGTGTCGCTTACATTTTTCTTTAGTCAAAATGCATCGCCTTGGGCGTGGACGCTTCGCTCCCGGCAAAGTATGACCATAGCCTAAGACCGCCCCCTTCCAGTTAGACGCTTTCTCGTTAGCGCATGATTAGTGTCGGGGTGCGGTAAAGGGGTCACGCCGAGTTTGCGCGTCGATGCATCCGAGTTCTGGTCCAGCGTCATGCTGAGCGGACGCCGCAGTGTGATGGTGCATGAGCAAACATGAGCAGCTCATGCAATAGAAAGAAAGAAGCTGAAGATCGATAAAGTGACGGTAATGTAGAAAGGAATGACAGATCACACAAGGAACCATCCGATTCACTCTCGCCAACGCTACTACCCTCCCAGACGAGTTCGGTCCCAATAACTCGACCCCGGAGCGGTGAAAGATTCGGTTCGTCTCGTCAAAAAAAATACCGACCAAGATCCCTTGCTCTTCGGCATCTAGTTACGTACAAGTCACTATGTCGCGCGCAGCAGGGAATTCGCTGAGGATGGGAAACGTGAAGAAACACACATGGTAAGGATGCCTTGCGCTTGGAGACTAGAGCGGAAGTGAAAAAAAATTACGCTCGAAGAGATCTCTGCGAATGCCGCATTTCTGAGTCGCAGCAGTGGAGCAAGATATTTTCCAGCTAGTTTGCATAAGACCTACAGCTGCAGAGAGAATCGAGCAGCGCACTGCCATGTTCACTGGATTGGGTCCTTCTAGAAATGCTGCACACATTACCCCCTTTGCAACAACTCTTTCGCCAGAAGTGATACCCATGATGACCTACTTCCACATACACAATATCTGCCCGTAGCAGAAGGAAGTAGAAATCGTGAATGAAGATGTTTTAAGAGAAAAAAAAATTGAGGAGAGTAGCGGTCTGAGAGATGGATCAAGTGCGCCTCCCCCTCTATTTCACGATTTCTACTTCTTTTTATTTTTTATTTTCAGCAGTAAGAGCTGGCATGAACGGTTTCAGGATGAACGTGACGTCACAGTTTTCAAAGAAAAGAAATCAAAGAAAGAAAGAGAAGAAAAGAATCTGTTATAGAGAAGAAAAGAATCTGTTATTCCAAAACTGAAACACCAGATGTTAGTACAAACGAGAATTGAGTGAAAAATATGAAAAACAGATATTTTAGAGTAATATTATGAAGTCGCACGGAACAACTCAGAAGACATGGTAAATGATTTGTAGTACAGAGAGAATTTGATGGAAGGATAGATCGACGCAAGACTAAAAGGTCACAAAATCAAAACATAAAACGGATGCCGTCACTTACAATCGTGTGGGCGAGCATATCTTTATTGTTCCAGTTCCAAAGAGTTTCCTGATAGGTTGTAAAATTCCATCTACAGTAACACCCGGGCGCGAAATGTGATGCTTCCAAACCGTCGGCGAACGCAAGCACTTTGAACACATTCAAAGCTGAGGGGCGAATAGAATCCAAAAATGAACTTTTCCGTACAGTAGGTCACAGAATCAAAACAACTCAGAACAAATTCAAGTATCCACGGTGCAGAGTTGGAATGGTAAAAAAAGTGACAGTAACTCTGTTTTGAAGGTTATATGATAGATCGTAAAATACTAAAGTAATATAGTGGAATAAACATATTTGAAACGGAAACAGAGTACAGAATTTTAAACAGATTACAGTGTGCTATTTTTTGCATTAACTCAAAAGCATCACTTAATCCTATCACCGGCTTCGGCTCCCTCTTGGCACCACGACCCTCCCCCTCCTACCCTAAATTCTTCACTGAATCTAGGTCAATTGAGGGTCCGTATCACGACCCTTGCATTCATTTTTTGGTGACAGCGCCAGGTAGCCTCTGCCATGGCAGAGCTGGTAAAGGTAACTATACTATCCCCCGAGCTCATCATAGAAAATCCAACTTGATGAAAATGTCATGGCGTGGCAATGATCTAAATCGCGGCCGAAGCTCAAAACCTGTTACATCCCTGCTTTGGGCACCGAGAAGCCCCTAAAGGCGAAGTTACAGCAAAAAACGAGTTCTTTTTCAGGTAATCATAGTTGAATAGCGATTCTTAGTATATAAGCTCGCGGTAGGGGAAGGTTTCACAGGAGTACCGGAACCCGTGAGTCTTCCCATCTCGGCTGATAACGTTTGTAGGGGATTACTCTCGGCTGTAAGTAATGAAGTCACGAGTATTGCAAACCGCCTGCCAACCGATCGCAGCCCTGAACAACTTTGTATACAAGACCTATGCAACATCGTGATTACGAATATGGCATTCATTCTTGGCGCTAGCGCTAATGGAATAAACTACGATTTTCTTTTGGGCTCAGCCTCAGTAGAGCGCAGATAATCGTTGTGTCCTTCATTGGCGCCTACGCCACGAATGAAATGTTATGTACATAATAAGCATGTTGAATAACCCTCGTATACAAGTTTTCAGTGGATTTGCTGATTTACGCGCTTCATAAATGACTCCACAGCTGGAAGAACTGCGTCCAACACGCATTAGCTCTTCCTCTTTCAAATCTTCCCTATCAAACGCTCCGGTAGACTGTGGTAAATGATTTTTGAAGTTTTCATGCGCAAACCTTTCTTAAAATTTTAACACCCACTCACAGCTCTCATCGGTACGTACATCTTTGCATAGTCACCCAGCTCCATTGTTGCAGACTGCCGCTGTGTTAATGAATGATCGTTAGTATCAAATCAAATCCTGAACGATGATGTTTATTTCACAGATGACCAATTAGATCACCTAACCGCATGCAGCAAAAGCGATCAAAGTACTCCATAGATCATTGTGTGCTCTACATACTACACTGAATAAATGGATTACAGAGGCGCAGCAAATAGTTCCCTCCTCTCCCAACTACATTAACACCCACTCGTTTATCGTGAACTCGGATAAACATTTTAAAAGTGAGAGTTGGAACCTCAACGAAAATGCGAGACGAACGGTAGGTCCCGTCGCAACTGTCGCCTAAACCTACACCCGGAAAAACAGCCGGACGAGTTTTACGGGCGCAAGTCGTCCACTTCGTTGTGGGACCACGCGTCCCTTTAACTTCATTTGAATTAGGATACTTCAATAAGAGCGGTTTTTTGTGAGATTACCGCTCTTGTGCGTAATCATAGTTAATATTTTCGAGATCTGCTTCTGCTTCGATTAGGAAACACATGAAACCTGAGGTGCAACCGGAAACTTGAGCACCAACTGCATCTTCTGTTTTTTTAGGGACTACATCCCGTCGGGTGCCACCATTTTTAGAAGTTCTGCCACTCAGCGTTGGATTTCAGCGCAGGAAGATACCTACAACCTATCTTCGGTATTGTGTGCACAAAACCGCTGTTATAAGAGCTGTTTGTTATATGTCTGGCGCGCGAAAATTTCCGTTTGACATGTGGTTTGGAGACACTTTTGACTCGCTCAGTTTTAGAGAGCTCTCGAGGGAAAGAACTGTTGAGTTCAGGAGAACAACAACTAGTCTCTGTTAGATCTAGATTCATACTGCAATTCTTCACAAGCCGGAATGGTAAACGAATTCCAGCAAAACATAAGCACAATGTTTTAAATGCAGCTGTAATGGAGAAGGTACAGCTGCGTGAAAACGTGAACTACTCTTCAGGATCATTGGCAGATATTCATGCTTATAACCAGGCCCATTATAACGCAGTCCACAACATAATAACGCTCTTACTTGTATCCTCCCACCCCCTTCTGCAGGTGAACGAGAGCAGCCCCGAGTACAAACATGGGAGCCACTCTTGCTCATGCGGAAGCTCCGGAACCAATCCACAAAGCCAAAAGCAGTATGCACTTAGCCAAAGCACGAAACCGGTAAGTCAGTATCCACTTTCATCAGCCTTTCGAAGCAGAAGCAGATCTCGAAAATATTAACTATGATTACGCACAAGAGCGGTAATCTCACAAAAAACCGCTCTTATTGAAGTATCCTAATTCAAATGAAGTTAAAGGGACGCGTGGTCCCACAACGAAGTGGACGACTTGCGCCCGTAAAACTCGTCCGGCTGTTTTTTCCGGGTGTAGGTTTAGGCGACAGTCCCGCCGCACATATGTACACTCGAAATCCCTGAGATGAGGTAGGCGTGGCTGCGTACTTCAACTAAACGTCGTGGTGGCTATGCTTTTGGAGAGATATTTTCATTTTGACCCAAATGTGGTCATGTCTCTGTCCAACAAGAACAAGATGGCGGTTGTCTCAAGTTGAAATATCCCACGAGTAACCAGTTCTGTGCCATGTTCGAATGCCACGCCTACCCCGTCTCAGGATGGGGTGTATAAGTGAACGCCGTGCGTTCTCTCGCAAAGGCTAGCGTATTACGGAAGAATACCAAGTCGTAGGCCGTGTTCAGAATTCGCGATGACGCGCTTCATCGCGTATTTTGAACGCTGTCGTAGATGCCTCTTCCAGTGTTCGGTGCGTTCCACTGACTAACAATAAGTCTGTGAGGTGGAAAAAAGTAGAGAGAGAGTCACAAGTAAGAGAACAGACTCAATGACACTTTTAGCAATGGCTAGTCTGCAAACAACTGCAAAAGTAAATGGCTACAAAAGGAGATATCGCTACGGGACCACATGCACTGCAACAACAAGCCGTAGTTGCATCATTGTCAGCGACGTGATGAACCGGCGAAAAGGAATAGGTACGTAACGCTAGGAGAGACCTCAACCGCTCAGGAGATACGCCGACGGATTTGAACCAAATGTGAAGTGAGCTAGATGCGTATCGAGCTTGCTGCACTGCTCATATGAGAAATTTGAACGCGGGCGAAGATGGGGCTTTGCCCGCCCGCTCCGCCGGTCCTCCCGATCGATTTGCATACAACTCCTTTCGCGCGCGCAATGGATTCGCCAGTCCGGTTCTCCCTAACGATAGAAATCAAACCAATTCGTCGATTCGTTTCCTTCGCCGGTTCCACCGGGTCGCGGGCCATGAACAATCCCGCGAGGAACATTTGTGAGCGCTGCTAAATTGCACCGTTATTTTCTAGGTTATGCGCAAATTGTGGACTTGTTGAGGTGCACAAACACGTAAGCGACCTACGGTTTCTGGCTCAACTGTTACGCGCCGGCGTCAGCCTGCAAGCCGACTGGTATCAACATGATTGCACCACGGGGCAAGCGCGATCAACTCTTGACAAAGGTTCCATTATTTCGACGATTTTTTCCGATCTCTTTACTCTTTCAAGACCGAGTACTGACAAGGGAGGTGTTTCAGGTCATGGCGCGCTTTTTGGAAATGGTTTGTTGCTTGTTGTAGGGGTCCATACAAGGATCACAAAAATGGGTTTCATTTTTGCTATGCGTTTCTGGGTAGGTCAAAAACTGAGTGAAAAGAATTTGACAAGAATGGGCGGTTTTAACAACCTTAATGGGCTCCGTTCTGCTTGTAACTTCGAGCATGCATAGTTTATGAGGTGGTCACTAATTAGGCCTCAAAATAGATTCGATTAAAGTCAAAATGTAAGTATCATGTGGTAACACACTTGGCATGCACGACGCAAGAGTGATGTTTTTGTCAGCAAACCCTTCACCACTACTGCAAACGGATCGGATGGCGCAGTGGATA
>MU931458.1:0-10451 GCA_036418165.1 Cooperia oncophora
AAAAAATGTTTGGGTACACCGTGCATATTCCCACTCGCATATCTCACAGCAACCGTACTATCAAAATGAAGATTCTGTTTTTTGGGTTTTTTTTCTCAAGATAGGGAGAGTAGGGGGTGGCTCGTGAAACGGGCTTGTGGACAAGGAAGCTGAGGGTCAGGTGCAAAATTTTCTAAGACGGGAGCTCTGGGGCGTATGCACCAAGCTAATTGGACAAAAAAGTATACATAATCTCATTTGTACGAGTAGCCCTTCTTAGCCTCACCCTACAGCAAACGTGCCCCAATTTTGCTCTTTTATGCGGAAGTAAGCACGCATTCCACGCAGAGAGGAGACAAAGCTTCGACGATCGTTTACTTCTGAGAGTTGGCTATTTACTGTGACACAGAGCGTGCACGTGAACACTGCAGAAAATATGGTGCTGTTCATCTTACCATTAGGGGGGAGACATCTTGTTAGGTTCTGTTGACGTGGGATCCCTAAGCCGCTGTGAGACTACGAAATGGCAGGAGCATAAACAGATCACATTTTAGGAACATGTGAGTCCTTGCAAAGCTAATACAGCCACACGTAATGAAGCTCCTATCATCTCGTGAATCTACAAAACTTTACGCTCCAGTTCGACTAGGGGGGTCGTTGCTTGACATTGCTTAGGTCGAAGCCATCAAGTAGAGATTTCTGGAATCTTGTGAGGTAACGAAGTGATACCAGTCAAAGTGTTTAGAAACTACCAGTCGGCCCATGTAAAGAAAATCTGTCAGCCTTTGTAAGGCAATGAACACGACAACGGGAAGCTGTGAAAGTGCAACATGCCCTCCCACCCCACGTAGCCGAACTGCGCCGAGTTTACATGTCTCAGCTGAGTCGCTTCGTGGAACGTACTCCATTTCGCAGCTTTACAAGAGTTTATAAGTCTCACTGAAGTCCTCTCCTCCTCTATGGCGAACGGCTTCTAGGACGGTACGCTTAACGAGCGGGTCACCTTTATCCTTGGAGAAAGGGGCTTATTCTGCTGCTATTCTGCTGATTCATTGAATTGCTGACAGGTCTGCATACTGAACGTTGAGCGCTGATCGGCTTGGGAAGGGCATGTTCACTAGTTGCTTTTGCTAGCAATACTCCTGCAATTGCATAGCTTTGCAGGAGTTCACAGGTATTTACAGATCTCCACAAGATGTATCCGTAGTGATCTGTGGGAACCAGAGACACGCTCCCACCAAGCCGAACTGCACGAAAGTTGTTTCCGGAGGGGCAGGAGATGTTCACCTCCCCTGCCGACGAGTTTATTTTGAGAATTTGTAGGCTAGAGGGAGGGTAATGGAGGTGCAGGGGTGAGGGTAATTGGACTTCTGGATTAAGGGGGGAGAGGCAGCGCTGGAAGCAGTCTTAGTGGAAGACAGTTCTTCTGATCGCCATAGCGTGCGCTTGTTTCGTTCCAAGCTCCAGCCTAGAAATGGGGCTAAATCTTGCAAGATTCCATCATCCTTCTAGATATCTTTGAAGAGAGGACTAGTTCCTTCCTAAATCGGAAATTGAGCTTAATTTATTCCATTTCAATTATGATTATGTTAGCTCACTACGATATTTATGCGCATACGGTAACTGAAGACGCCACGGCGACTAATTCTCGACCGGAAATTAGCATTGGTACAGCTGATCCGCACGTCTAATCCTCTCGTCAACTACAGCTTAGCCGACGATAACATTTGCACGTACAGAACAATCACAACCGGGTGGGCGGAGCTTCGTCCAAGACGTCGGCCAATGACGAAAGAGCAGAGCTGCCATGAGGGGCGGTCTGAAGTGATGGATGGCCATCAGCAGTTAGTCCTCGCAACCATGATGCAGTTACAATACCCGTTTGAAGGCTTCTCATCAACAAAGCACGAAGCTACTGTGAGTTTTACAGTCAGACAACTATGTAAAGTGGGCCAAATTTTCTTGTGATTAGGGTCTGTTGTGGATGGGAGAAGGCGAAGTGCGTGGCCACGCCTAGGACCACTCTATTTTCCATCATCATGGGATCTTTCGTTTTTAGGAGGAAAAAAAAGGAACCCCTCCGAGAGATTCGACCCTGGAAGATTCGAAACCATTTGAGCTGCGAAATTTGCAGCTTTCTGCATCCGTGAGCTGAAAGACCCAGGGGTTAAGTAGCCGCGTTGCTTAAGGGGAGCGTGCGAATACTCCTCCAGGGAGACCGACCCGGAAAACCCTAGTACTGCAAAGATTGTAGCCTCCGACTGTGACTGACAAGCTTCTTCGGGGTAACGTGGGGTCGTTAAAAAGGTGAGTAGGTAAATGACCAGAAAACCATTGGAAACGGGCGGGCTTGCAGCTTTCTAAGCGGATAATAAGGTTCTAAGGGGTGACCTGGTGCTGCTAGAAAGGTGCCCAGGTAGTTTCATTTCAGAAGAGGCTACTGAACCCACTTCCTGGAAAACAGAGACTGTGCGGGAATGTCTCCTAAGCTCCCCTGTGCGCTCATATAGCTAAGCGCTTCATAGAGTCCCCAGATAAAGTTTTTTCTTTGCCCTCGTAGCGCTATGGGGTAATGCACTCTAGCTTTCTTATTTTAACGAATTTCCTTTGAAGATACTGTATCACCGACGTCAGATCGGCGAATGCGCCGGAATCGTACTGCGTTCAGCGACGAACAACTCGATCAACTTGAGAAAACGTTTGAACAGTGCCAGTATCCCGATATCGCTCAACGAGAAAGACTGGCCAGACTAACTCAACTGCCTGAGGCTAGAATTCAGGTATATTTTTGGGTGCTTTTTCGGAATGTCCAACTTTGCGAAACTATGTAATATGAAACACAACAGTTATGTGGAAAACTAAATTAAATAAATAAATAAATAAATAAAGTAAATAAATAAATATGTGTACTTTGGAGAAGGTAGGAAGCTAAGGGGGGGGGGGTGGTTCATTAATGAGCGAACAGTTATGGCTACCCCTTGTGCAAGGCACTGCTTTCAAGTGTAATGTATCCTGGTTGAAGAGTGTCCTAATCGATTTCTTCTAGGGAGTGTGTCCAGATCCGTAGGCGAACAGCGTGTGCGCGGAATCAGCGCGACATGGTCGTGCCGCTAAAGGTGGTCGTATTGCAGGAGTCAGTATATAAAAAAGAACAGCAGCGATAAAGCATGGAAATAATGCCACTCGCCTTCTTTGTATGTCATGGAGCGCGGTTTCTTCGCCGACTTGAAAAAAGCTCCGCGGAAACTGAATCCTATTCGGCGCGCGTGATGTCCTTTAAAGGCAGTTGGCACGATAAATCGTTATACAGGTGTAGGATTTGTACAACTGGCTTAACAGAATTCCGTGACCTCGGACAGGCGCTGCGTGGAAGCCTTTTCCAAGGAGGGTCCCTCTATACCCCAATAGAGCAGACAAACTTTACGTCCCATAACGCCCTTCGCTGGCCCGCTGCCCCACAAACGGTGCGACCGTTTCTGACGCTCGTATTCATTCATTTGCTGAGCAAATTATAAAGCAAAGGGATTGGTATGAAGCGGCAGTGATGCTGCATGCATATACGGGTACACATATGCATCCGTACCTTCGGTAGCGGTGATTGGTAAGATGCGTACGGGAAACTCGTCCGAAATCGATTTACAAGTCACTGAGAACGGAGGCTTTTTCTTCGCCGGATTTTGACCGTTTCACTCCGTTCTTTCGCCATTTCCCCACTATACAGCGCCCTACTAGCATTTTAGGCTAAGTAGGAAACCATCGTGCCAACTGCCTTCAGTAGCGTCAACAGGACTTTAAGGTGAGTTAAGGACTATGTAAGGCTTACGGGCCTGCCTCATGTACCGCAGACAAGCCTGCTTTGAGTTGGGGATAAGTGCCGCAGTAGAGTGGATTATGGCACCAATGAGTGCATGACTTTAGGCAATAACCACACAGGAACAAAGCGTCACTCCTCCAAAAAGAGTGATAGGAGTGCTCATTGCCAAAGTTGAAAACCAGGTGGCGTCAGAGTTTTGTCGCACAATCGCAGCTTAATAGTGTTCATAACCCAATAACAAAACTCCGCCCCTCCTCCGCTCACACTTCCACCCAAACCTTTACCCCCGGTACTTGTGTGTAATACCAGTGTTGTGTAAGGCTGCGAAAGTTGTGGGAATTGTGCAGTTTTCTTATGGAACGCTTCAAGCATAAGGAAAAAAAACATTCGCGGAGCGTTCTCAGTATCCCATGAGCATCCATAGCAAACATTCTGTGCAGTGAGCTCTACTTATGTCACGCTAGAACTATAGGAAACGCAAACCAGTGTTCCCTGGCACACGTGTTTCACCAAGACAATCTACCGGTCGATAGATGTCTGAACACGTCTTCACGCCCTGCGTATGTGGCCCAGGGAAAGAGTCGAGAAATTCAAGGGTCGCCTCCTGAAAATTTAGCTGGGCTTCGTCCGCCCTGATCTTCTAGATGTTACCTCACACTGTATCAACATTGACATGTTGAAAAGACTCTCCGATTTGTAGATTACATATTGTTTTTAGAGGCCCTCTAAAAAGCCCTGCCAGAAGTGATTCTGCGTTCAAACCCTAAGTCAACATGTCGTCCCAACCAAGCAGCAGAACCTTTGTCGATCTCCGCCTAATCAACTGATGTTGTCATGGGCGCATTCGGCAGCTGGGAGGGGGGAGAGGGGGAGGGGGAAGGGGTGCCCTTTGCACTTTCGTTGCTCCTCACTGTCGTATCGAGTCATCAATGGAGACTTGCGAAGTTTGCTAAGTCAAGAGGTGGTAACAGAGAAGCTAGTTGTCAACACTTATGAAGTGAGGAAATACCAACAATGGGACGCAGTAAATAATTTTTTGGCAAAAAAAAGCGCCCCTCTCGCCAAAACTGCGCGCCCTTATCATGCTCAGGAAATATTTTTTATTAAAAATATACAGTGTAACAGTTTGAACGATCAATGACGTTGTTGTCATACGCTGAAGTATACGGTAGTGCCAGATTGTGTTTAGACAGCTGTATGGTTCTACACACACAACGAATTTGCGCGCAGGTGATATAAGGCGTTTAGAGCCCACGGGCCCACAATGGTGTATGCCCGAGGGATCCTTTAGTTGCCCCCGTTCTCTGCAAGACTATTTGAGCCAACGCTCAAAGGTAGTTAAGCCCTGATAAATGGAAAATTTTCAGTTTCAGTTCGAATCCGAAAGCAGCGATCCATACTATTTGATGACCTCATATGTATGTATTTCGGCGCTGTTGGCTTGGAGAGCAAGCATTTTACACTTTGCTGTTCCTAGTTCCTTTTGCATATTATCGCTGTAAATAGACCATCAATCCTTGGTGAGGCCTGTACTTCTTGTCAAAGTGGCGAGCGCACAGCCTCTTGAAACCTGCTAAATTTTCTACTACGATTCTAAATCTAAGTCTCCGATCTGTTTCCTACATATGTGAGTGGGTGACTCGAAAGCTAAAGATTGAGTAGACCCCTTATCTTTTTCAACAGCGGCCTAGTAAGTACGGGAACTAATCGATATATTGATTGGGAGTAAAGATTACTTGTTCATAATGGCACTAGTCATAGAAGAACTGGCGCTGGATGATTTGTTCAACGAGAACAGATGCTGCCCCTTCTAATCCGACGACGTCCTCTCTTCCTGTGGTTCCTTGCGTACTTCAAACGCTCACCGTCATGTGCAGTTACCGCTAAACCACTATGTAAATATGCACACCGTATCGACCTACCGTAACCTAACCAGTCATTGACACCTGCGCTGCAGAGAATGGGGAGGTGAGGGAGCAGATTCTGCCTTTGAACTCTTTGCTGCTCATTTTCAGGCGTCAGCAGCTTGAGTGTATTGAAGGACATTCCTGCAAAAGTGGGATTACTATAGTGAACATGTGAATGTAACTGTTGCGGGTCAAGCTCCGAAAAAAAAACGCGAAACTATAAAATATATAATCTTTATAAACTTCATATTATATTTTAAAATGTATTATTATATTTTAAAATGTAGTATTGGACCCGAATTCCAGGATATTTTTTTCACAATTTTACCCTCTGCTTCGAGGAACACTTTGGGCGTAGTTCGGCTTGGGGGGGGGGGGGTGGGGCATTTTGCTGGTTGTCATCGAGCATCACCTGTGACTCCTGTGGGTACCTGGTAATTCCTGTAAAGCTACGCAGTAGCAAGAGTTTCGCCTGCATTTGACAAGAATCTACAGGTCTCATCAAGGTGTGATCTGTAGTCTTAACAGTAACTGGTAAGAAAGGCTAGTGAAGGTGCAAAATGCCTTCCCCATTCCCAGCCGAACAGCGCCCACATTTGTATGCGGACCTCATTTTTTTACTTTGTGTAGTAATAGGTGCAACTAGCCCTGATGATGATCATTGGGTTTTCAGGTATGGTTCAAAAATCGTCGTGCAAAGCAACGAAAACATCTGAGGAATCAAAGTGGTGACGATACGTCTCCACCACCTATATCCTCAACACCTACACCCAAGGAAAATACAATATTCAGTGAGTTTTCCCCAATAAATACGACTTTTTATCGATTTTTCTAGCAATTTTGTAAGTTTCAGCTTGGACGCCCAGTACCGCTTTTGCAAACCTGTTTCCCCCACAAGCGACGTGTTATGGACAGTATCCGACGTTTATGCCATATCAGCAAAGCCCTGTGAGTCCTTGTGCTGAGTAAATATCGATTAGCTGATCGATTTATATGGTTCCGAAATTTATACGATTTCTATCGCTTTATAAAAGGTATTTTCCATGGAAAAACTCTCTACAAATTCGGGAAGCTTGTTGTATTCACCTGTAGACTGTGAGGAACTGATCAGTACCCCAGATTTGATCTGGGCTCCAGGTGTTAGCTACGTCGCAGTTCACATCTAACACCCAGTGTTGTTCAAAATCGAACCTAAAGGCGTGGTGCACTGTGATAGAGTGGGAGGAGTCCGGCCTGCGGATGTGCATTCCTCGCTGGTGCACCCTCTTCCTACGGCTTAGAAATGAATGAGAGGGGGAAGGCCAACGGAGACTGGTGGGCCACTGAAAGAACTGCGAAATGGTGGAGACCTGAATTCGCTAGTGCGATACGTATGGACTGTATATTCGAGGCAAACCCGATTCTAGTCTAAGATGAGGCAAAGGCGGTTTACCCTCAACTCAGCACCATTGTGATGAAATTCAAAGCTTCAATTTCTGACGCGACTGGTTCATGGCAATTATAATCACATTAATAATATTCTTCCAAACTTTGTTCAAGCCGAAAAGTATCCGGTCATTGAACTCATTCACACGATTGACCTTTCCTCTCTTGCTTAGCTTTAAGGAGTAAGTATGCTGCTGATTTCAAAAACTTAATGCCCTATCTCGCACCCTTAATGCCCTATCTACGTTTGGTCCTGTTCCTCTTCTACTTCCTACCATCGTTTTTTCTCCTTCCGTTTCTCCCCGTTCTTCAACCCTGGCTTGGCCAAAAGGTATCCAGTTTGGAACCGTGGTAGAAGGTGGTCTTGATTGTTAATTTGTCTGCCGGCGCAATTCTGAGGCAGATTTGCAGTAAAGCTCTTGTGCATGGAGCATTCCAAAAGAACTACCGTACCACTAAGTTCACTATTTGCCCCTCCTACACATTCTTGAACTCGTGGAAACGGTTCAACGTTCTTCCGGCTCCTGTCTCATCAGGTTGACCGATAAGAGAATCAATTTTCGCTGACTTTTACCTCGATCGAGAACCTCTGTAACCGAAGAAGTGTACAAACAATGATTACAGTATTGCCGATACAGAACAACCTCGGTGACCTTTAGCTCGAGTTCACATACGCTCGACAACCTGGCGCTCAATACTATCAGGTTACTAAGCCGATTTGGGTAACAGTAATTGTCACAGCAGTTACACAATCACTATGTGCAGGACCTTATTTAGGTAAATAATGTAGTTGGGTTCCAAATACAAGCCTGCGCTTGACTACTGAGAATACTCCGTTGCTTATAAATCCCTTTCAGAATGCGCCATAAATTGAAATTTTGGATAGAAAGTCCCTGAATTAGAATTGCCAAGCAGGCCTGGTCCTCAACTAATCCTTTTGTCATGCCTTCCTACTTATTATTCGCTGCCGCTTCAAAGAACTCAGAAAAATCTGCCCTCGGAGCAAGGCCAGTAAAAACTGCCTGATTTCGGGAGATTGAGGCAGTCAAGCAATAAATATGTAGTGGCTCTTTTTCTCCAGCAGGTGTACTGCTTACAATGCAGGGGGTGCGTGTCACGAGATCTGAATTGCGGCAATAAGTAACAACCAGCTCGGCGCGTGAGACATTTCCTAGCTAGTGGACTCGGCTCATTGTAGCACTCTTAAGGATCTACGGACAACTTGAACTCAAATCCTTTGAACGCGTCTAATTTGTTTTTCTTTGCTCTCTCGTCCGCGTGGCACTCTATGGTCATTGTGAGTTCGCACATTCCAGCTTTTCACGTGTGATAAGTGGCTCACCCACCCCCCACCGGAGTCCCCTACCCTTGAAAAAACTAGTTTCGCGGCTGGCCATAATAGTTCCTTGCACGTCTTGATGCTTTGGCAGACGCTGTCCTCTAGCTGCTGCGTTTCTTCTTCTCGCAACAGGACCATGTACAAAAGTTCAACATGTCACGCAACCTTGCTTTAGCCAATCAGGTCCTGGTGCGAATGCCGCGCACGTGACTCATGTTACAGCGCCGCTTTCACCGTGCCGCTGCAATTCGAACTTTTGGCGCGTAGCCCAGAAGGTCGTTGATTGGCCGTATCTCAGAAGTGATCATCTTTCTCTCTTGGAGGAATACACTCCACATAAGCTGATGTAAGGTACCGTACACTTCATGGATTTTTTTCAGGTTCAATTCCAACACATTCCTTCGCCCTTCAATATGTGATGTGTAGTGCTTCAAGCAATTTTCGATTCTTGAGGTAGCGTTTAGACTTCGTGCTGTCGCGCTACAACGCGCTACCATTGCAATAGCGCTGCAATGCTGTAGCACTATGAACCGGTTATCGATCGGTACAGAAAGCTTAGTGTTTTTGAAGGGTCTAGGAGAATAGGATAGTATCAGATTGCATGCGCTTGTGTTTCGAGAGGGTATAAGAGAATGAGAGGGTATCAGACTGCGCGATTAGGCGCCCAACCATATTGTCTCACTGTGCGGTACGCTCCCATTCTCTCGTACTCTCCCAGAACACCAGCAGCCAGTACCAATCGATACCCGGTCGTGGCAGTTGTGCGCGAGCGTTGCACTTGTAGTGCGTCGACGCGCGTCATTGCAAAGTCTGAACGCTGCCTTCTCTTCTAGGTAGAATACTGTATTAGCATGTGTATTTTCATACTTGCACAAATAAACTTGCCAGTTTATTTACTTTCTCCATGTTCTATTTACATCCACATGACATAATTCTGATTATTTCGTTGGTCCATCAATCCATGCACTACGTCATGCACATTTTCTTGCATTCATTGTACGTCTCGAAATTGTTCGCATTACCGTCTCGTCCGTAGAATGTGAAGAGCATACAATTCTTTAGACTTTTACTGTAGAAATATCTGAAAGTAATAAAGATTTGAAAATGTCCAGTACTTTGACCGGACTGATGGCACTTCGTTTCAGGCGAAATGAATTTCCTGCAGCTTGGCGGCTGGGCTGCGCGTTTGCCTTGCGTTACACTCCATATCTCGTACATGAGGAGGGCGTGGCTGTACTTCATTCGAACGCAACGGCGGGATATTGGGATATTGCTCTTTAGGGACACTCTAATCATGCCTTTACCAAGAACAAAACAGGATGACAGTTGTCTCAAATAAAAATATCCGGCGAAAACGCATCCTACGCCAAGACCGACTGAAGCATGCAGCCACGCCCTCTCCATTTCCGTGATGTGGAATGCATTTCGCGTCGCCACTGTTCTCTGAGGCATCCAAAAAAAAACTGGTTTTTTTTTTTGTTGCCGTGAGCGCATCCATCGTCCCTGTCTAATGAGCACAGTTTTCTTCTGATTTGGGCGCTAAGGTAATTGAGGGCCACTTGGCGAGCAGGGCATGTCCTGAAGGAGGGCGTGAAATTTTTTGCTTGATCGTATTAATCCCCTCGCGCTTCCCCACTGTCCACATTTCCGAATTTGTTCCTTTGGAATCCTGCCGTCAATGCATTTCCGAAAGTGCCTATTCTCAGCCGAATAGGCCTTGCGCACTGTGATAGACGCCGCACGTTCCAGCTCTTGCGCCAACTGGTTACCTCTCAGTTCAATACGAACGCACTTTCAATTCCTTGACCCTCGATTCATCTGGAGCGTAATTTCGTTAAAAAAATCACGGACTTCCTCTCACCTTGGAGTATGGGATCCTTTATCACCGAATTTCCCAGCATCGTATTGCAGGTTGCATAGATAGTCTGAACATTATCAGTTGAAAACAGATAAATACACTTTGCAAATATGTTTAACAAAAGCGGCA
>MU931459.1:0-13243 GCA_036418165.1 Cooperia oncophora
TCTTCTTTTTCACAGTGACTTTTGCGGTTTCGTAGCGGAACCAGTCATTCGGTACTGCTCTCAGAATTAACCTCTACTTACAGCTTTATCAACTGCAACTGTCGTTCTTTGAAGACAATCCCTGCCATTTGTTTCTTCCACGAACATTCTACATCGTAACGCATACTCTTATAGTATATTCGAATTTATGTATGCAAAATATACAAATTGCGATGATCATCGAACGATCTGTCGCCACAATATGGGTGGACACCTATGAGAAGAAATGCCGATTACTAGGCGCTATTCTCGTCACTATTACGGTTGGCATTTTACACAGCGCTTTCGACGTTGATAGATGCCAGCTAGGGTACGCCACGTATTCCGCCAAACTCGAGTTTCGAGTTTGGCGGATTACGTGGCGCAACGTTGTACGTTGTACGAAAACCATTAGGGGGGGGGGATCTTAGTTAGCCGCTAAGGAGGGGAGGGTGGTCGTAAACGCAGGGTTGGCAACGTACCGAACAGTGCCAGTGGGGCCATAGATTAGTTTTGTGGAATGGAACCAGAGCGGCAGAGAACCCGGATGAGTGGAGGACTTCGAAATATCAAAATAATTAACTAACAATATTAATAGTTAGTAAGTACGTAGACGACTGGATAATACAACAGAAGAATGTCCGTTCGTATCGACCCATCGAACCCTATGAGGACATCTGCTTGATAGACAAAACTTGCTTACCATTGACATTTACACTTTTCCACACCTCTGAGGGGGGGGGGGGCGTCATGCACGGCGCATACTCAGACGAAATCGATCGATGATGACCAGCTATTCTCTTATTCGTTTTAACGAGAATGTGTGATTTGAAGGCATATTAATGTTTCTACGTGAGTATTCTTACAATGGCACGGGAAGAAAGTCGAGCATTCGAGTGCCTCGGGATGGTTCGCCCATAAAGACCTGTGAATGTCTTCGCCGCGCCAAACAATTGGATCTTTCAGAAAACCTGTGCAATTAACGGGAAGGAGACCGAACCGGAAAGGCGGAGACAGAGGTACGATTTGAATGTCGGGTCTCCGTGTGAGCAGCACAGCACCACGCGGTTGTGAACCTTTTGTAGCGTATTGTTGTGGTATACGCATGAACGGGGATTTCGCGAACGATAGCTGAACATGGAATCGGCGATATAATCCGCAAGCGAGAAATTCGTTATGTTGCAGCTCATACCGGCGTACCACAGCCTGAAATGTACGCGCTCGCTGGGAATATAAGGCCGCTCTTCTAAAGTTAGTTGAAGCAAACGCCACGGCGGATGAATATACGCAGCCAGAAGATTTGTTTCTGGCCATACTGAAGAAGGACTAATGTTTGAAGGACTTCGCCGACGATCAAACCCTTTTTGAAACGTTTCACAGGATTCCACCATACTTTTACAAGGAATCATAGTGGGTTTTTGAGGCGATATAGCCTATGCAATGCTCAGCCCAAGTATAAGCGTTTGTTTCTACCGCAGAAGAATCCGGTTTGATCTTACCCTCTCTGGATGGTGGAAGGCTTGGTTGGCCCGAGCGACAGCCGATTTGAGATTTTACCTCCATCATGTACGCGTCGTAATCGGCCTACTGTCACTGCGCCACCTCTGTCCTTCGCACCATACGGATGTCCTCATCGTGTTCCCATGGGAAAGCTACTTTCTGGCAGAATGAAGATTCTGACCCAGTCGTTTAAAAGTGATGCAATGGTGGGTAAATACTGAGAGGGAAACCGCAAAACGATGGCCATGGGAATAACTGGCTCTGGAAGCATGGGTATGAGAAACTGGCGCATATATTTCTTACCAATTCCCTCTGTTTAACGAGAACAACTCGAAATGTACCTTTCTGAGAGCTCTTTTGAACCTTATGACATCTGAACATTTCAATTTTCAGCTGTTGTTGACAGCTTTCGAAACTGGTCAGGGATACAGTGATATATTCGCTAATTATTTAATGGCAAATAGTCTGATGATCACCGAATCGACGGCCGGGCGAGTGACGACCTTTTTTGCTGTGATTTTCGTTCTTTCCTGCATATCAGTGCTGATTATCATATCACAATACTGCTTCAGTTTACATCAGAGGAAACGGTAAGAGGCACTTCTGCAAGACATTGGCGCTCTCGGTATACGCCGTGCATCCGCGCCTGCGAAAGTTATGGAGCTCTAGGTCAGCATCATAAAGCACACATTCCGACGAGTTCAGAACAAACGCTACCATGTGGGCATTCTCCAAGTCCGAGCCGCTTTTCTTGAACTTCCTCACCGATATCCCGCCTACAGCTACAGGACAGACCTGCGAACAGGAAAAACGAATAAGAGTACACATTCCCCGGTCCTATAGAAGACCGGGCCCGCCCCAGCCCCATCACATCCAACTTGACATGCGAGATGAGAGCTTTCACCCACTCCGTAATATATTTCTGACCTTATATCCCAGTGTAATTTATCGTGATCAATCGAATATGCTAAAAATCTTTCGAAAAGCTCAAGGCAAAAGTTTCGAAAATTCTATGAAACGATAATTTTGCGAGAATAGGGATAAATCCTCAAGAGTTAGGAACGAGTACACCCTGAGACAGGAGATCGGATCATTTTCCGACCTTCGAAAAGCCTGAGAGCTCACTCTGATCGCCCTATTTTTAACAGTTGGTAATCAAGATTTCTTCACCTACTCGGCACAAACGAAAGGGTCACTCTTGTTCCATAAAAAACCTGAGCTTTTCAAAATTTCTAGGAGCCTTCGGTAGCTCGCATGTTCTCTCTGCGCCAGCCATCTTTCCTGGGAACTCGTATATCCTCCTCGGTGTCATGAATTGGGGGGAGTTCTCATGCAACGGTTGTCCGACTGGGCTCGCTTCCAACAAATCCTCTCGTTTTGGATTCAGGTTTCATATTGAAGGTCAGATGCTTTAGATCTTTATATACTGTTACATTACATGTGTCACACATTACACATTTGTCCCCTCCCCCGGACCGCTATACCAATCTTCCACGTCTTGCTGTCCGAACCTTCCAAATTCAGTAACTTTCTTTCCCCTTTCCAGCCTCTGCTTTCCGCATGTAGAGAATGACCAACGGTCCGCGACAAATCCCACCACCCCCAGATAACCTCGCCCACCTTCACTCCTTCTCACCACAGTCGTATGTCTACATGAGGTCATTCCCTCAAGGGGCTTTCATACTTTGCTACCAGCGAAAGTCATGCGGTTTGAAAGTTGCGCAGTTTGGGATTGCGGCATTGTAACTTCTTCAGTATAGAATTTTTCAAACGAAATCAAACCATCTCAGGAAGCGATATCTGGAGAACTTCAGGAGAACGTTGACTTCTCGCTATCAAAATTCTGAGAATATTTTCACATCGGGAATGCTCTGCGTTATTTCGACAGTTCAACTGACAACATTCGCCATCTATGGCTTTTTTATGGCTTATTTTCATATGGTACTCTACGATAGCCCAATGTACGACCCATATAAGGAATGTGTCTATGTGAGTGATGCGGTCCTATTGACCCATGAACAGCTGAATCAAAATAATATTGAGAGTAACTTCAGTTTTCAGACAGTCCCTCTGTGCACACTACTGTTACCGTTCGCTGCAATCATCTGCATAGAAGTGTCGAAGCGAAAACGGTTGAATGGGATCCAATCAATGGTTACGGTAAGAGCGGACAGAAGGGATAGCCCGAAGTTTCTCGCTAAAACTGAAGTATTTTAGATGCCTACGAGTGGTACAGAGGGCTGGCGGAACTATGAACAACAGCTAAGACAACAATGGAATTGACAGTAATCGCACACTGCCTGGAATCAAAGCTCCCGCTTTATCCTTTGAGGGAAAACCCTCTGAAACAACGCTTCGTTCCAATACCTCACTGACCAGTGATTATCATATGATGATTACCACTATCTAAGTTCAAGCCTATCCGTGTAAATGACCCAGCTCATATCGGTTTAACTTCCTTTTTGCTGTGAATTTCTGGAACTCAAAACTCCTCTAATGGTAAGCAAACAATCCTGCCGGGTGAAAGGGAGTTAGTGTCGGATTCCTAGACAACTCTCACATTCCTCATTATGGTGCCGTCAATTGAAAAAGTGTTGAAAATGAAAAGTGCTCACGATTGTGCTTTGATTTCCTTCACTGTGGTGCCACCGGTAATCTTTTAGAGCGAAAACTCGTGAGAACAGAATGTGTCCATTCTAATCGTGTAATCATCACATCTTCATTAAAATAGTAAATATTGATAATTGTAGCCCAGCTGACTGAAATGCACAGAATGAAGCCGATTGAAACTGCTCAAAATTTATTAAACTAACGATGGCATGGGTAGGACCTGTTGTTGGGACAGGGGCAAGCGTGGCATCTGAGACTGTTACCCCACCCGACACAACTGACCCTGACGGGTTCTCCACACGACTCCTAATGCAACATGTTTTGCCGGGCAAGCGATCAACTCTGTCTTGGGCGAAAGAGCTGTCGCTAGGTGTGGGGAACCCTCAGAGGTGAGACTGTTTCTGACTGATGAGACTCCAAGACTGTTTGAAAGGTGGGAGGCTGAAGCAATGAAGTAAGAAGGTCGAACTAGCCCCTCCCCGTCCCGTTTTCCTTCTCCTTTTGAACCCTGTGAACCTGAATCCTGGAAGTTTGTTCTAATTAAGAAGTATATGCACAGCGCACGAAACATATTAAGGGAGGTGTTGAACTAGAAATAGAAACGAAGGGAAAACAGAAGATTCTGCAACAACTGAGAAATATTATCGCAGGCACCATTATCCAAGCAACCTGATCATACTCTAAGTTGGGCTACTGAAAAACTGTGATTGAGAAAAAGAAAAAAAGAAAAGGACAAAAGAAAGAAAAGAAAAAGAAAAAGGACAAGAAAAAAATCTGGCGGGACGAATAGGCAGATCCGCAAGTTAGAGGCCTGCAGATGTGTGGGAAGATCGATTCTCCGGGTCAGTAGGTATCCTTTGGCAGCGAAGGGAGGTCACACACCGTATGGGAACGAAGAGGGAATGTCAATTTAGCTAAGTTGACCTCACTTAGCACCTTTCCGCCCTCGCCTGTGGGGACACCGGTGAGATCGCCTGTGGGGCGACCTTGCCTAATTGGCTGCGCTGGCTGGTGCCTCTCACCAGATTCCAGCTCAGTGAATATTATTGATAAATAGAAGAAAGGGGAAATTCAAGAGTTAGGAGAATTAAAGTCACTTAAAGGTTCAGAAACACACGCTTGAATGGAAAATGGGTCTGGAAAATGTGAAGAACTTACCTTCTACGCTATATGGATGACAGAAGTACTTACGAACTGAGTTAAAGGCAAACTAGTTAACAGCAGATCACCCTTCGCACATCATTAGACACCTTGCTTGATTCTGCTTGATTTCTGCTATTTGCTTGATTCCCTATCAGACCCTCTTCGAAGGTCAATCGTGTCAACAAGTGTTTAGGCTGAAGAATTGCATTGAACAGCACCTTTCCGTGTTTGTGTCTCAGCATGATTTCAGGCTGACGGCGACTTCTCTACTCGGTTCTCCTCAGCCATACCTTCTCTGCAGGACCTAGTGCGTCTATGTACAGTACCTATCATGTCAACACTCCCCAACCCCTTACCCTCCACGGCAACACTTCACAACTCCATGAACCTTCATGTACACGGCCTCTACGATCGACACCCCGACTACACCTGCCCATTCCTTCTCCATCATACAGTGTATATGGATCTTTTACAGACACTTACTACAGCACAAGGCACGCGGCCACTCCTTCACTCTATACGTCTTCAGCTTTACCACAGATGCCTTCTGCGAAAGAACCTGCGCCTACTACATTTGTTGCACTCCTCCCCTCTTTGCAGACACCTACAACCATCTTTCAGGTACCTTAGACGCCTCAGCTTCTCCTGCTGCTGCAGTAGATCAAGGTGTACAGCGATGTTATTATTAATATTAGCCTAATAAAATGACATTAATGAATATTGATTCAGTCCCTCGTTATGCTTTGAGATGAGCATTATAACAAGAGGTCACTCACTTATGAAAGGGCTCCCCACTGGCAAGGCACACGGAGATGTGCCAGCTTATTACTGACTTAGCTAAAGTTACACACCCGAACGAAGAGAGTGATAGCCCCAAGCTGATGGGAACGAAGAGAGTGATAGCCCCAAGCTGAAAACGTAGTTAAGTGCTTCATCTTCTCATTTAGGTTAAATAAGCACCGAATTTAGAAAACAGTTGGTCGGACCCTTCGCATCCCAGTGAAGAAGGAGAACATTATTGCTTGTTTTCTATTAGATATACTAACATAGATACTGAGCAACAAGTGCCACTAGAAGTATCTGAAGCATTCGCCGGTAGCTACGACACAGGACATTAAAGACAGCTCCCGCGATAAAAGTCTCATGGATAGCTGCTTTCCAATTATGAAACAGTAGCTGATAAGTAATCTCCCAAAGAAGAAAACAGGCAAGAAGCGTCCTCCAGAACAACATAAACAAAATCGCTCCCTCACAGTCACACCTCCCTGCGGTCTCTGTGCAACCCCTAGCTCACAAATCTCTCTATCACATCTCGCAGTAGTTGATATCATCCAGTGCAAAAAAAGAATACAAAAAGAAAACAACAAAAACGCAGAGGAAAAACTCTTGGAAGGAAAAAGGAATTTTATCAACGCGGTGTCTGAATTTGGGATTACGGTAGCGCACGTTTTGTGCGTCGAGGTTTTGCATCACGAAAATTGCGTCACTCGTGCTTTTTACGCGTTTCACCTCGCGAAATGAGTTGAATTGAATGTATATACCTCCAATGAGTAAACTGTAATAAAGGGGAGCAGAATTATCCATGGGCATTAGCAATGCCCGCCGCCCCGACTAAGAACAACTGAGTGGCCTCCGTCGGAGGACATCTAGCAAGTAAGGCGGTCCAACTGAGCAGGCGTTAGAACTAGAACTTACAGCGGCTGTAGCTCGCTTCTCGCTCGCTGTGCAGACGAATAGAGTGGGACAGTCTCTAGCTTGGGGGCTGTACTACTTGCACAAGGAAGGACGACCATGTACTACTCGAGCGCGGGGGCTGTCTTTAAACTCGAGGCAGCTGAAACGATGGTGCGTCACAGGTATTTCAGTTCCAAAAATCGGCCCGGGGATTGATAGGTCCATGTGAAACAGTGCCCAAAACGATGATATTCTCTTTAGGTTCTCTTCTACAAAACTCCTCAGGAACACCAAGCGGATTTAGGCCCTGATTACTGAAAGGTAATTGGTTTTTGTTGATGGAGACCGGGACATTGCAACCTTGCGCTCCACAACCGATATTCCCTCAACAGCGCAATTCCAATAATGTTAGACGACTATTTGAAGTCGGTTTACTAGCAGTTGGCCTCAATTTCAAATTGTATTTGTAACTCTGGCAACTATAGGGCCCCTAGCACTCCAGATATTTTGGACGAACCTACAAGCAATTCTAAAACTTTTTGCTATTAATTCCAAGGCCAAGTCGTCATTTCTGGGCAATCTCTTTCGAGGAGTCAACGAGCTCCATGAATAGATTTAGCTTCAGGGCATCGACTGATTGTATGTAGTTGGCCATATTTTTCTCTCATGCCGGACCTTCTTCAGTTCTTCATTGGCCAACGATACTCTGGTCAGTTCAAAGTGGTTTTCACAAGAGTGCTGAGTTATGGGCAAAAGGGTGCCCCAGGCGGGAGTCGAACCCGCACCTCACGCTTTCCGGGCGAGTGCGCTATCCGTTACGCCACCAGGGCCGCTTTTACCCTCTCAGCTTAACGGCTTAGGTGCGGTTCGACTCCCGCCTGGGGCACGACTTTTGCCCATAACTCAGCATTCTTGTGATAACTTTCGGAACGCGTACTGCGGCGTAAAACAGCAGTTATCAACAAAAACAGCTGGTTTTCAGCTGTTAAAAGTGAAGGCTTAACCCCTTTATGAACTCACTGCGTGATTTTCGCGGTCGCTTCTACAGAGGAAAAACGGTTTACAACGGACAACAATAAGAAACTCAAATAGTAACACAATGCTAGGAAGTGGCGCCCATTCTTCAACGACGCTATGCGTTATGATACTGTGGTTTAGTAAAGAGAGATTCGACGCAGTAACAAAGCCGAATTCTGAGAAGCGTCCCTCTGCCGTCCGTTGCGAGTTCATGTTTAAAATCAGAGGTAGTGTCGTGACTTCAAGCGCAGTTAAAGACAGCTCCCGCGATAAAGTGTCATGGATAGTTGCTTTTCAATTATGAAACAGTAGCTGATAAGTAATCCCCCAAAGAAGAAAACAAGCAAGAAGAGTCCTCAAGAACACCATAAACAAAATCGCTCCCTCACAGTCACACCTCCCTGCGGTCTCTGTGCAACCCCTAGCTCACAAATCTCTCTATCACATCTCGCAGTAGTTGATATCATCCAGTGCAAAAAAAGAATACAAAAAAAAACAACAAAAACGCAGAGGAAAAACTCTTGGAAGGAAAAAGAAATTTTAAAAACTCGATGTCCGAATTTGGGGTTACGGTAGCGCACATTTTAGTGTAGTGAAGTGCGTCGAGCTTTTGCACCACGGAAATTGCATCACTCGTGATTTTTACGCGTTTCACCTTGCGAAATGGGTTGAGTTGAATGTATATGCCCCTAATGAATAAAATATAACAAAAGAGAGCAGAGCCGTTCATGAGCACGAGTGCGGTCAGCGAAAAGGGCATGCGATTCCGATTAATGCCCGCCGCCCCAACAAAGAACAACTGAGCGGCCCTCCGTCGGAGGGCATCTAGCAAGTGGCGGTCCAACTGAGCGGGCGTTAGAACTAGAACTTTCAGCGGCTGTAGCTCGCTAATCGCTCGCTGTGGAGTTGCGAGAGTGGGACAGTCTCTAGCTTAGTACATGGTCGTCCTTCCTTGTGCAAGCAGCTTGGCTGCACTACTTGCACAAGGAAGGACGACCATGTACTACTTGAGCGCGGGGGCTGTCTTTAAGCCACTTCAGTGAGCTCATTTCTGTCGTGATACTTAATTTATAGCACACCGAACGGCAATCTTAGTGCATTTAATAAGACGATCACGTTAATGTCTATAATGCCTTGTATTAGGTTGTCCGGAAAGTTCTCAGCGTTTTGGGTGTTTCACTTTAAACGATCGTAACTTTTTTAATACTCATCGGATTTAATCGAAATAGGCACCATTCGAATCAGCACACTTTTGCCAATGTGACAGCAGTCGAGAAATCCCATCAAAGTAAAAAACTGGGTGGTCGAAAATTCACGAAATCCACTAAGGCTTTTTTGCCTGGTCCTGATTGATGAAGTATTTTCCAGCAGGGAGTTCTGAAAATGTTAGAAAAGGTGATAGTCGGTTGGTGAAAGGTCTGGAGAATATGGCGGGTGAGGTAGAACTTCAACCCCCAATTCGTTCAATTTATGGATAGTGATTTGTGAAACGTGTGGGCGGGCGTTGTCATGCAAAGGAATCGGACCCTTTCTTTTGATAAGTGTTGGCTGCATCTGACAAAATTTTCGGTACAATTCGTCGATTTCTTCACAGTAGGGTTCTGCTGTGATGGTTTGGCCTGGTGATAAAAAGTTATAGTGGATCACACCAGCCGATGACCACCAAGCCGTGACCAGAATCTTTTTTCGTGAGGGTTCGGCTTTGAAAATTACCTCGGTGGTTCGTCGAAATCCAACCACTGTCCGGAACGTCTCCTGTTATCATACATGACCCATTTTCATCACAGGTGACAATTCGGCCCAAAAACAGGTCGTTTCTGCTGCGCAAAAGCAATGCAGAAGGAACCTCGAGACGTGCCGATTCCTGCCGGTCACTCCGATTGTGGGGCACCCAATTGTCGAAACCAGCCTAGCTCTTCTGCTATCTCTCGAACTGTTTGGGATGGGTCAGCCTCCAAAATCCCCCTAAAATCCTCGTCAGATATTGCTTTAGGTCGACCGCTATGAGGTTCACCTTCAAGGCTGAAATCTCCAGAACGAAATTTGTTGAGCCATTGCCGCACAGTGCTTTCTGGCCCCCACACCTGGTTAATTTGTTGAGCTGTTTCGATTGCGGATTGCCCCAATTTATAGTCGAAGAAAAAAATCGTCCGAAGTGCTCTTTTCACATGCTTGAAAAAATCTTGAAAAAAGGGGGTTTATCAAGCAATGGTGAAACGGCAATTATACCATCAGATAGCGCAAGAAATTCTCTACAGGATGTGCTACTGAGAAGCAAGGCAGAATGAGTTTTTAATCAGCAGTGAATGTACAAAAAATAGGTGCACAAAACGCTGAGAACTTTCCGGACAACCTAATATTTAACATACCCATCACCAACTGTACGACAGGAGAAAGAACTGATGATGGCTCTCGATCTCATCCAAAACCATGTAGTGGACACCGCGATCCGGAAATCAATAAGAAGAGGGACTGAACGCGGGACCTTGCACAATATCACATTTTGAACACGTTTATTCTGATCCAAAACCAATGGGAAATAAAAAGAGGACTTTCGGCACTATTGAACTATTTCTACCCCAAGAACTTGAAAAAATTTTTCCGCTGAAACGTTGCTTATAGGTGTAATTCGCCCTGATTACGAATATCACGTTTGGAGCGCTGGCGTCATTTGGCGCCATTATGCGCCAATTTGGCGCCCACCATTTTTTCACCAAAGTTGATGAAAACTTGCATATGGGGGTTAATCGACATCCTGATCACGAATATCACACTGGTTTCAAGCGCTGGCGCCATTTGGCGCCATTATGCGCCAATATGGCGCCATATTGGCGCATAATGGCGCCAAATTGGCGCCAGCGCTTGAAACCAGTGTGATATTCGTGATCAGGATGTCGATTAACCCCATATGCAAGTTTTCATCAACTTTGGTGAAAAAAGTGGTGGGCGCCAAATTGGCGCATAATGGCGCCAAATGACGCCAGCGCTCAAAACGGATGTGATATTCGTGATCAGCGCATCGAATTACATCTATAGGCAACGTTTCAGCGAAATTTTTTTGAGTTTTTGGGGTAGGAATAGTTCAATAGTGCCGGACTTTCTACAACACAGCATACTGAACACGTCAACTTCGGCGGGGCGATCGCGGTACTGCCTGCAACACGATATTGGGAAGCAACACGGACAGGGTGGCTCGTTCAACACGGCAGCGGAGTGATCACGGCACCGGGCACCGGCTCCCGTGTGTGATCACGGCATTGCCTGCAAAACGATGTAGTGAACAAACACGACCACGGCAGTCCGTTCGACACTGCAAAGGGATCATCAAGGCAATCTTTGCATCATCATAGACTGCCACTGACCATACAAACAAAAACAGGACCTTTCACAGCCTCACATTCTGAACGTAGTGATCATTATCTCCCCGGTAGGGAGATGGAGGGATCATGGCGCTCGATGTTGGTAAAGCAGATGAACCACCCAGGGCACGCCATCGTTGTGATCATCACAAGGGGGGGGTCGTATTTGACCTCGAGGGAGGGGGGTCGTAAGCGCGGGGACCTTTCTGAAGTGAGGGTGCAGCGATACCCAGCTGTCGTTCAGCTTCAATGATGAAAGACTTATCCATGTGAAGGACCTCTGAAGAGACCCACACAAGACAGAAGCAACCTGCCAGCGCAGAAATGGGGAGCGGGCGATGACAGGGAATATGATGCCCCCCCTCACAATAAGTCTTATGAATTAAATATTAAAGATAGACAAGGGATAAGTCTCGCCCGCCCGTGATCAACCCCTTTGTGGGATGCACGCATTCTACTTCCATTCAGAATCGCAGTGGCTTATTAAAGCGATGTGTCCTATAAAATGACTTGAGGTGGCCTAGCCGATATTACAATCAGAATATCATCGTGTTATCGATCCTCCAGGCGAATCTGGTACCATCTTACCGTCCCCGGAGGAAAGAAGGCTTGGTTGGCCTAGGCGAAAGTCGACCCGGGATTTGAACCCGGCATCGCGCGAGTGGTAAGCGCGCCACTTGTCACTACACCACCCCGCGCCAATGAATATCCGCCATGAACTAGTGAACAGATGAAAATACACTTCCGAGCCTTTCTGACCGTGCAAGCACATCTACCTGCACGAAGGAAGCCCTTTCTAAGTTGCACCTTCCCAATAGCTCTGCGTGAAAGCGCTATGCATGGCGCAATGCAGAGGTGATGCCAATTGGCGTCCAATGAACTATTTCCTGGTATCCTTGGCAAAAACATGCGTTTTAGAAGCATACCAATGTCTTAAAGCCAACTGGAGATTTTCTGGCGTCGGAGGGGTTGATTTTTCGGGCCGTGGGGGAGTGGTTTTTTTATGATCACAACGGGGAAATTTTTCGAATAGCAGGCCTAGCGATAAAATGAAAGTTGTGCTGGAAAGTAGAAAGCTTCATGCGTCCGGCACAGTTCTTTTTTTCGAAAGGCCGTGTATGAAGCTTGCCATGGATGTCCAAAGCGTGGCGACTTGTGGTTGGCCCCCCATGATCACAAGAGGATCACAAGAGGATCACAACGGTGAAACTTTCTAGAAAGGAAATGTTTCAGAAATCGTTCAATCCAGGTAACAAGAGCCAACCTAGCTCTACTCATTCCCACTTCCCCCTCTCCGAGAGTTTTACTTTCAACGAAGTTATAGGTGTTCAAAAAAGGGGTACTTTCGAGTGTTTGGCTTGAAATTGATCCCAGGTCGTAAAATAACGCGCTCCAGTGAGCTTGTATTAGCGTGGGAATTGCACTGCTCGCGTGCGGTTGACCGCGAGCAATCGCTATTCAAACGCACTTTGACAACTTGAGCTGACAACAACACTTGAGCTTCACCATGTTTCGTACTTAGCATTCTTAGTACTAGTACTGTAGCCTGATATGGATTCTACTGAAGAGCGGTTGGAATTCACCACTGAAGAGCGGGTGGAATTCACCACTGAGTCATCATCAGAATCAGAACGAAGACAAAAATTGCCGGCTCTCTATTCAGTTGTGGTTTCCAGCTGTTGTGCTTACGTTGTATTTGTTATTTTTGCATTCATCTCTAGCAATGCTATAATAGAAACTTCGGTGCACAACAAGTCACTTTCTGAGCCGCCGACTGTTCCGACGTCAAATAACTACGCCAATTCCATTTATTCATTATTAGTTATTGTATCCCTTGGGGTTGTTGTTGGATATTTCACACAACTATGTCGCCTGCCAAGTCTCCTAGGTATGCTGGTGGTCGGCATAGTATTAAGAAATGC
>MU931460.1:0-23190 GCA_036418165.1 Cooperia oncophora
TAAATCGCTATACAGGTGTAGGATTTGTACAACTGGCTTAACAGAATTCCGTGACCTCGGACAGGCGCTGCGTGAAGCCTTTTCCAAGGAGGGTACCTCTATAACGCCCTATTGAGCAACAACTTTACGTCCCAAACGCCTTCCTTGCCCGCCCGCCCACAAATGGACGACCGTTCCTGACGCTCGTATTCATTCATTTGCTAAGCAAATTATGAAGCGAAGGGATTGGTATGAAGCGGCCGTGATGCTGCATGCATACATGGGTACACATATGCAGCCGTATCTTCGGTAGCGGTGATTGGTAAGATGCCTACGGGAAACTCGTCCGAAATCGATTTACAAGTCACTGAGAACGGAGGCTTTTTCTTCGCAGGATTTTGACCGTTTCACTCCGTTCTTTCGCCATTTCCCCACTATACAGCGCCCTACTAGCATTTTAGGCTAAGTAGGAAACCATCGTGCCAACTGCCTTTAATGTGCAGCACTTGTGTCGCTAGCAAGTTCCCGTCGTGAAACACATACTCAGCGGTAGAGAGCAAGCAGAAGTGAGAGGGCGCAGATGAATAAAGCGTCTATTTACTGTTAGGTGGCTACTGTTAGGTGGAAACTCGAATGGCCACGCGGGAGCTCGGGCGGAGTATGGAGACGGTATCCTGGTATCGCTACCCTTCAAACCCGTTCCCAAGCGCTCTTGACCAGAGAGGTGGCACTTATACTGCGGACCCATTCAGCTTACACATGGCAGGCCCAGAATCCATGGAGCTAACAATAAGTGCACAGCTTGCCATTGAGCAGCACATGTTCACCCTTTGAGATCGGATGGGTCATTCCCTGTAACGAAGGAGCTGAAGCCAAACAGTGCTGTTCTTTTCAGTGTCGTTGGAGCATCTGGCTGCCGCCTATGAACGACGAACCAGCGTCGCTCCAGCCAGTTTTCTTACAACATCGACTAGCAGCGAAGCAATACGGAAAAAGAGTCTCTACATCAACCCCTCACTCTACGAACACCCCGAGCATCACTCACACGCCAAAGAGAAGACCACTGTCCAAAAAAGGGTTTGTCGCGTTCATTTGCGGTTTATGTGAAAAGTCAGTAACTTTTTATTGCAGGTGACGCATAATCCAGACGTTGAAATGTCAAGTGCGCCAACAACAGCCAAATCGTCTAGAGCTAATATTATTAGTGAAATGTACGAAGATGCTCCTCAGCGATTTGCTGTCTAGATCGCTCATTGAAAATCATTCGCTACATACACTCCATATCCCGACGTTATGGTGGGCGTGGCCGCGCATTCCATTTGATCGTGGCACAGGATACGTTCCTCTTAGGGTATTCCTTGAGATAGCTGTCATCCTGTTATGCAGGCCAGAAACATACAACTGTCGCAGAACGAAAACATCTCACCAGAAGCGCACACTAGGTTCAAATAAAGTACGCGGCCACGCCCTCTATAACTCCGGCATAAGAAGTATATGAGTTTACTCGAAGGTGATGGTGTGTGTCTCTAACAACTTTCCATGAGGGACGACATTTGCCTTCTATTACCTACGAATCTCAACGGTTATGTCTCAGTTTCTTGTTCTGTATGTACGTATCATTGGAATGTTAAATAAATTTTATCATATGAAGTGTCTGTCACGCTAAATACCAGCTGTATACTAATCTTCGCGGCTTCTGGTTGCTGCTACTTGTACGGTGGATAGGTTAGCAGCCACAATGGCGTGCCACATTCTCCGGTCAAAAGTACACGTGAACGCGCTGTAGGGTAGTGTACCCGAGTGCCGTCTCCAGACTCCGCCCGCGCTGCCGCGCAGCCAGCCACACGCCCACGCTGCTTATCTGCGTCCTCTCACTTCTGGTTTTTCTTCACCACTGAGTGCGGGGTCTTTATATCAACTCAAGGGCTGCACATTAAGGATAGCGCGGACGAAGACTGGAGAGGGCACCAAGGCATGATTGTCTTGAAAGCATTCCGTGCATTTTTGAGCGAAGAAAGATGCAAGTTCTGCCATGTGGAACTTAGGAATAACAGTAACGTCGGTCGGGAAGAAATTCCGATTGAAGATGGTGTGGTAAATTTCATTGCGGAACTGTTTAGCAGGGAACTCCCTTATCCAGTGTAGAAAGCAAGGCTTCTTGAACTGTTAGTTGCAATGGATTGTGCTGGTTGACACAAACTCAGATAGCTTCCACTCTGCTCATTCCACTTCATCCCGTGAGTTCCGATGTGAAGAGCTTCGGCAGTTCTTCTGGATCCGATCCAAAAATTCAAATAGCCGACAATGATCTTGAAGAAGGCATGATCTCCCCGGAGTGTACTATAACGGGAACTACCCCTTTTCCGTATAGTATACTCCGAGTCTATCGTCGTCGTAATGGATCATTGTTGTTGGACGATAAAGCGAAGTTGGCCACTATGTGAATATTTACTCCTAGAAAATCAGACTTTTTTGGCAGAAAACTGACCATGAGCAAGATATAGCGTTACGCTGGGAACGCTAGATCGATATGCATCCTCTCCCCGGCACTGCCGCTGGCGTACGCTGGAAGCGCTACGCTACGCTGCCGCAAAGTATAAACGCAGCCTAAGACATCACTTTTCAGCAGCGGCACCCTTTTGCGCCCCACCTTCCTCACCACGATCGATGGAAACCTGTACACGGGGTCAGTTGACATCGCACTCGTTCCATTTAGCCTTCTTCTAAGGCTGACTAGGGAGAAAAAGTGGTTCGCTTCAGGCAGAGCTCAGCCTTAGCAGTAGGAGGGGTCACTCTCCCGGTTGAAGCGCGCAGACAAGCGCAGCAAGCTGATGTCATGTGTACCCCCTCCCTTTTGTTCAATCCTAACTCCACTTTCACCCGATACAAGTGCGATATTCCTGTTCATGTGGTCGAATTACCTCCGGGCACAAGTTTTGAGCGAATTTAGTGATCTAGGGGAATTTGGCGCCAGCGCCCTGTGGCGCGGGCTCCTTTCGGTTTCGGACGAAGCGGATGCTATATTCATGTACAAGTGGTCAAACTATACCAGAGACAAGTCTTCAGCAATTCTGGATCACGGATATTTCGGCACTGGCGCCTATGTCGCGGGTGCCAAGCGGTTTCAGGCCGAGAGGATGTGATATTCGTATTCAAGAGTTCAAACTACTTCTGAGAACAAATCTACCCAAATCTGCCGCGTGAAAAAAAAGTCGGTAAAGAAACTGGCGTGATAAAGACGGGTAGGACTATTCCAGAAGTGCCCCGATTTCCAATCCCAAATTCTCAATCCAAACGTTTGTTTCGGGCCTTCAAACTTTTGTTTGAATCTGTGTTCATTGCCAGGTACCTGCTGACAGGGACATCCACACTTCCAGCGCCTTTGCTGTAGCACGTTTCAAAAATTTCTTCTCTTATTTCGTAGGCGTGAAGCGTGCGACGTCTTCACACCTCGTCAGCCCATCTACCCTCGTCATCCGGGCAGTTGATTAGGGCGGTCGTCAACGGGCCGCAGCGCGTGCCAGGAACTATTTGCTTTTTCCAGGCTAATTTAGTCATTTTTTCCAACTTTTCACTGTTTTGGCTACTTTTTCCCAGATTAGCAGCTCCTTATCTTCACAAGGTGGAAAAAATGACTAAATTAGCCTGGAAAAAGCAAATAGTTCCTGGCACGCGCTGCGGCCCGTTGACGACCGCCCTAATCAACTGCCCGGATGACGAGGTTACTCATCATCTGGCAATCCCCTCCCACTCGTCCGGAGGCTATATAGAGCGCCATTAGTGATCACAGATGGTACTGTATGGGAAAGTATGTGGCAAAAGAATTCAATAAACGAAGAAGCAAAAAGCTTTCCATATCGAGTGACCATAACGTTACGAGAAACGTTTTTTTCCCTTCCTTATCAAGATGAAGCGTTTCAAGATGATAGAAACTCTCCGCAAAGGTTGGATGGCCGCCCAGTAATCTGGGTTGGGTCTTTCTTCCTTGTCATAAGGGCGTGCAGCTTCGTTTATACCGCTGACACTATTCATTTTCATTCCAATTACGGTAAACTCAAGACTACAAGGGAGGTCGTTCAGGCCGTGGTGAGCTTTTTCAAAACGATTTGTTGCATGTTGTAGGGGTCCATACAAGGACCACACAGATGGGTTTCATTTTTGCTAAACGCTATTGGGAATGTCAAAAAAGGAATAAAAACAAATCGCTTAAAATACGCAAGTTTTATCATCTCATTCGCATCTGTTTCAGCTGTAAAGCAGAATACATAGAGTTTATAAAGTGTTTCTCAACTAGACATGAAAAACAACATTGAATAAGGTCGAAATTGAAGTGCTTTACTTTGCATACAGTGAGGTACACTGCAGTTTCTTTAGGGGTTTATGCAGCATCCCTTCGCGCTCGCAGTGGCCATTTAGCGCCACGCTGGCCCCAGATCACGTCGGCGCCATAAATAATTGTCAGAATCGTGATCAGGGCCATTGATTACCCCTGTTTGAGAGGTTTCAGCGAAAAAAATTTTTCGAGTTTCTTTAGTGGTCATGGACCTGACCCCTTGGATGGCAGTGACAGGCGAACCCTCCGTTAAGTATTCCCTCTGGCAGACGAACCGCCAGAAATTTTTCATTTCTTGCCCCTCAACTTCAGTAGGTCTTCATAGAACATCTTGCTAGCTTCGGAGCCACTAAACGAGCATCCTGGATCTTTCTTCACTTTTACCGTCTATGCTTTCGAGAAAGAACTCGTTACCACTTGCCCGAAGAAAGGTTTTTGTTTCTCATATCAAAGGTATGAGAGGAGTGCAGTGTATGTGCGTCACTTTTTTGTGTAGTTTTTAATTCTGCGTCTGCATACTAGCAAATGAAAAGCTTCCTCTTAACGATGTTGGATAACGACTCCTTGGGGGAGGGGGGGGGCTGATAGCCACTAGCTGGAGACATGGCCGGCAACATAACACAAAAAAGCTCGGGAAAATTTTTCTCGGCGTAACTCTATACGTAGGGGTAATTGATGGTCCTGATCACGGTTCAGATACTTTTTGCCGCGGAGGCCATCTGGGGCCAGTACGGCGCTAAATAGCCCCGCCGCGCAGACTGACAATGATGGTAGTACGAGAAAGCCTTTGCACCAAATTAGCGACACATTGCGCCATATTCAAAAATGAGTGTCGTGTTCATGATCAGAGCATCGGATAACCGCCGTAACCCAAGTTTCATGAAGAGTTTTTTCGATAGTATTTCGCGAGCGCAATAATTGAGTGAGGCCTATTTGTGAACCGTTCCCGCATGGAATGTGCCTTCAAATGGCGTATATCCGGGTCATACACATTATGGGGCATACAGGAATACAAGAAGCAAGAAATGTGAAAAATGCAAAAAGTGTCGGCGAGGGGATCCGATCCACAAACCCACCGTCCGAGAGCCCGTCGCACTATCCACCACACCATCTGCCACTGCGACACTAGCGATACAGGACCTGTTGAAGAGATAGCGCAGATGACCGGAAAACTCCAATGCAGCTCACCGCATGCCAAGTAGACCATTTGGATTTTGACCTTATTTTGCGCTGTTCTTCATGCCTGCTCAAAGAATACCCTACATACTATACCCTGTCAACGCTACAGCTAGAATAGAGGCGAATAAGGTGGTTTAAAAAGCCCATTCTTTTCGAATTGTTTTTGACCTTTTTTGACATTCCCAAAACCGTTTAGCAAAAATGAACCCCATCGCTGTGGTCCTCGCATGGACCCCTACAACATGCAACAAACGTTTTGAAAAAGCTCACCACGGCCTGAACGACCTCCCTTGTGAGGTAAAAGGGGCAGAAGAAATCAAAGAGCTATGCCCTCTTCATTGGTATTATTCTACGTAGGAAGCCTTTGTAGTCGCCCTAACTAGACGAACGATAGAACTGTTATGGAATTATGAATAAATTGATCCAAAAAGAAGCGCACAGCTAGATGAGTACACGACAATTAACGTGCATTCTTACATGACCCTACTTTACTGTCAATCTGCTGTATTCAATCACATTCTGCCTTTTCCATTTTCGTTTCACTTAGGTCATAGTAGCTTTCTGAATAGTAAACATACGTGTGCTGGGTGTGTGGCGATTCTATCGTCGATGATAAGTAGGTCGCCGCGCTGGTGGGCGCCGCGTACGAGTCCTGCTGCGTCGTGCTCGTTGAAATTGTTAAAATATATTATTTATGTTAATCCTGTACTGCTTGTCCCATTTTCCTATGATGATCAATGATTGTTTTTTCCGCATTCAAAAGTAAAGGGGTGTAAGACTGGTCCCACGTTATTTGTTCAAAATTACTGATCCAATTTTGGGCTTTTCGGAACTTGTGAATACGCGGTCTTCGAGACTCATTTGTATGTCGGTAATGCAACTCCGGAATTGTCGCACCGCGCCGCCGCGCGAGACGCCGCGACGCGATGTGCGCGACGTGACCTGACTTGCCGACGATAGAATCGCCCGGGTCCCACGCTTAGTGTCTGAGGAAGAGCGGAGGTCGGCTGGTCGCAGATAGAAAACCTCGAACTGTAATTCGCGCTGCGACAGTTACTCTCGCGCCATTGGTTGGACTGTTAAAGTTTCACAGGATTCTCTGCTACTGTATGAAAATGTCTGTTGTATTGTTTATGAGCGAATCAAACTTCAGGAAATGGTAAACTTTTTCGAGCGTTCCTTTTCAAAGGAGGTGTCACCACCATCTGGGTGCTAGCGTATTTGGGGGGGGGGGACCGCGGAGTTAAAGGAAACATTCTTCAATGGCTCAAATCTTACCCTGCAAACTGGAAATTGACTATTCGCTCCTTACTATATCAATTGGTAGAAATTGCCCGTCCGGCGTACCTCAGGGAGGATCTCTTTCCCCTCTCTTATTCCTTATTTATACAAATGACCTTGTAAAGACCATCAAACATGACAGTAGACTTAATGTTGCTGCATACGCTGATGACATAAAAGTCTCGATTGCCTACGAAAAGTGTGAACGAAACAGTGCTATTGATCGCATGCAGCAATGGTGTAGCCAGTGGGGGCTCAATATTAACAAGTAAAAGACCCATATATTCTCACTTGGATCACTTGGATCGACCTCGTTGGAGATTCATTTTCCTGACAACACAGTTTTAGAGCGGTTGAACAGTGTCAAAGATTTAGGTATCAATCTCACAAAGATCTGAAGTGGTCATTTCATGTCAATATAATATCAACCAAAGCCTAATCGAGTACTGCAGCCCCGTCTGGAGTCCTCGTTGCAAAAAGATATCCAAAAAATCGAGAATGTGCAAAGAACATTCACGAGAATTCTGTACTACCGTGCATATCCCAACAATGATTACCCGCAAGCCCTGCCCTCGTATCGAGCACGCCTTAACGAACTAATTTGAAAACCTTATTCTACAGACGTATTCAAGCTGATTTATACTAGCTTTTAAGATTCTGAAAGGTGAATTGCGAATCAAGCCGTCAAGATACTGGGTTTTTCGACCAACAAATGGACGAAGAAATATATTTCCAAACCTACAATCACAAGATGGGCAGATGGCATCAAAACTTAAGAACCAATTGTTTCATTCTCCGTACGACTAAATGGCTAGGGTCTCTACCTCAGCATTTTCATACAATTACCAACTCGAAGCAATTCAAAAATGCACTCAAGAAAATCAACCTTCTGGAAATACTGATATTACCGACATTGTATGAAATATCACTGTCATACCTGCATTTCATTCTGACTGTCAAGCGGATCACTTTGGAAAGACTGTCTATGGGTAGCTTGAGGCCAAACTACGACAACGAAATGCGTACGCAGAAAATACAATATGTCCCCTAGTAATATACTTACAAGCACCTCTTGCTTACCGTTTCCACGTGGACAGCTGGTACCAATGTATATGCTTTTTTTCAGTAATTTACATGCCATTGGCCTTACGATATTTCTTTCTTTGTTGCACAGAAGAGGACATGTGGTTTTTGGTTGCAGTATCGATCGCGGTGATAATTTATATATAACCTTATGATTCAATTGACCCTGATGACTTATTTCCAATCAGGAAAGCAGTTCACGGTATTGTAAAGGAAAAGATTACAGAGTATTATGCCATTTCTCTCAACTGTAATTCGAGATTTGTATGCTCTTGAACAAATAAATAAACAACATGGCACCTCCCCCCCTCCCAGTTGACTGAGGCAAGCGGGTGTGATAATAACTACTTCTAACATGTTCGGTTATGACTTTATACTTCACGCAATTTTGTGAACGCATTCCATTGTCTAGCTCAACCAGTTTAAATCGGGCTCAGATCTGCTTAACTGGCTAAGCATTCCTCTCTTTCTTCTTCCTTTTTGTCCTTTTCAGCAACTGCATTGAACTCTTCTTTTCATCACTTACTTTCTTGCTCATACCTCTGCTGTAAACGTAATTCATGACTTCGCCTTTCGAGAAATTTCGGCACCAGTCAACAACTACTACTACTCCAATAAGTTAGAAGTTTTTTTGCTGGAAACTTTGCCCTCAAAGGTGATTCGGTGTCCTGATCACGGATATAGCACTCGTTTACGGCGCTGGCGCCAAATTGGCGCCATTTGGCGCCAGTTTGGTGCCGCCACCTTTCTCACCAAATTCGATGTAAATTTGCATAGTAGGGTTACTTGATGTCCTGATCACGAATACCGCATTAGTTTCCAGCCCTGACGCCATGGGGCGCTGATTCGACGAAGCACCCTTTTTCATTAAAATTGATAAAGCGTGCACAATAGGGTTGTTAGCTACCTGATCACAAATGTGACATTTATTTTTCGACACCAGCGCCATTTAGCGCTCTTCTACTGCTGGTGTCCTATGTTAGCAGTGACGCCAAGAATAAATGTCATGTCCGTAATCAGGATGTCAAATGACCTCTGTATACAAGTTTGCAACGGATTTGATAACCTAGGATCGTGAAGTGCCGGCATCTGCGGCGCGGGCGCCAGGCTGTTTCAGTCTAAGCGGATGTGATATTCATGTTCAGAGGGTCAAACTACCCCTAGGGACAAGTTTTCAGCGAATTTGATGATTTAGGGTATTTTGGCGCCGGCGCCAGGTGGTTTTAGGGTGAAGCGGATGTAATATTCGTATTCGAAGGTCGAAGTACCCCTACAAACAAATTTTCAGCCAAATCTGCCATTGTAGAAAAAATTCGGTACGGAACCGGCCTGATTTCTGCAGACTGGGGTAGGAATAATTCAATAGTGCAGCTCAAGAAACGGCAAAGTGATGGTGCGAACGAAAACAGAGCAAAGGGATGCACAGCAAACAAAAAACACTCACAGCTCATTAAAATAGGCGTAAAATACGTAAGACTTACGGTAGGCAAGGAAAGCGCAAGGGGTGCAGCTGTGCCCGCCATCAGATACCCTAAGTCCCTAACCATAGCTCGTCCTCCATTAGCCCGACATCAATAATGGACCTCATTTTTGCAAGCAGATTGTCAAATAACCCCCGTATATAAGTTGTCATCGATTTTGTTGACCGCCCGTGCTTGTATTCGGAGAAAAGTGCTACCTAACGCCAGCATCCGTTGATAATTATAACGTATCAGAATCTTTTACATTCTCGTCCTGCCGGAAGGGGTCACACACGGCAACCCCTCCCGAGAATACTTTTACCGATAATGCAGGTTTTTTTTCAACCTCCGACAGCCATAAAGCGATTACTGCAGCGGCGATGCTCTTTTATAGCTTTCAGAGGTGGGCGTGGCTCAAAGCGATATTGAAGGAGAGCGCAGAAAAAATTGTGCGGAATTTTTTTGCTGAGCACAGGGCATTAAGGGCGCTACGGAAAAAATGCTCGTATCGGCACGACCCCCTGTCGCAAGGTGGTATAGACAATACTCTCCTTCAATCACGAGTTGTACTAAATTAATTAAGCGAATTACTGCTACTTGTTTCAGCATTGTCGCGGTCGCGTCGCGTATCGTGCTATTCTCTGAATGCAGCAGGTCAGGTGCGAGCTCGAATGCATACCCTATTACCCACGATTTGCCCTAGCGGGATGTTCCCAATTCTAGAAAAAAAATTTATTTTTGGTCGGCGCTTTCTCCCAAGGGATTTCTCTCAAGGAAATTCTTTTAAGAAGCTCGCTGACAAGCAAGCTGGAACAACGAGATCTGTAACTCCTTCAGCTTACATGCGACATCCTGTTTTATTACTATCTACTACTACTACTACTACTACTATTACACTACTTTTTAATTACATATCATAACAGCGAATTCCGAACCGTTTCAAGAGTGCTCGTCTGGGTTCTGCCCACGCAGAAAAAAGTCGGCAAAAAACTGGCTTGCTTCCGAAGGACTGGGGTAGGAATAGTTCAATATGTCGAAGATAGAGACTGTAGAAATTCCTCTCAATAAACAGTGCGTCGATCTCAGTAGTGTTATTTGTAGGCTTATCATAGCGCCGAGGCTGGTTCAACTGACGCGTTTGGTATGGCACTGTTTTCATGTATAAATTGCTGTAGGGCATGATAGTTCTTCTTCATCATCGTGGTGTGATCGTTCAGTCGATTCGTAATTGGTCCTTGCACGAATTCTTATGGGTCTACAAACTCTCCCCCCTTGAACGGAGACTACTGCACGGGTCATGGATGTGTTGACCAAGTGACGGTTATTGGTGGGCAGAATGGCCTTTCAAGGTTCGCAGTTCACTTCCATTTACAAAATAAGTCGCAATTTTTGCCATTCTTGTAGTGATTTCTGAGTTTCTCCTTATAGGCACTTATATTTTAGCTTGGTGACGCATCGCAACTTTATCTGCTCGAATTAGGCAGCGTAATTCGCGGAAATCTCACAGATGAAAATTCTGATTTTTTCAACGCAACAACGGGCACCCATTTACGACCGTGGATAGGGATAATGACGATGCCGGCTCAAACTGCGCTCAGACACGGAATCACGGATTTGTTGTTTTGTTTTTTTTAACTCTATCTTTTCAGCAGTAATAGTAGTAAACACGGGAAATGCTCACAGGGCAACTTCTATATTGTTTCAAATTAAGCACTTTCTGGGATATAAGGCGCGCTTCTGCTTCACCTTTGTAAAGAAGCCGCTTTGAAGTGCTCTGGTTTTGGTCATGCTGCACGCTCTTTTATTACAAATGGTTTACCAATATTTGGTTTCATGTCCTCAAACTGTGTGTATAACCTTACCTAGTCAAAACGAGCTTGAGGAAGAGGCGTTGGTGATATACGCATCATTCGCACCAGGACCCATTCAATTCAACGTAGCAGTGCTGCGGCGCGTCAACTCTCCCTACCTCTGCGTCTCTCGAGTGAACTAACCCTCTGTGTCTGTATCTCTCTATCCAGTTTCCTGGGATCCATCCTGGCTAGTTCGAGCGATGTCGCGACTGAGAGTAGCGCTCTAAATCTCGCGAAAATTCACATCACAGTGCAGGTCACGTTGTCATCGATTTTCTGGCCTTTGCGTGTATTGTCTAGTCCACTACGGACGAAGGAGCGGTTCAGGCGGGATGAGTTTGGCGCGGTGCCAAATCCGTTCTCCACCAGTTGTTGGAGCGAGAAGGTGACAAAGTTATATCGCATCCTTCGTATTAGTCGTTTTCTGCCATGTTCTTGCACACGTGCTTCAGCAACTGGCAGAGAACGGTTTAGCGCCGTGGCGCACTCACACTGCCGGACACGCCCCTTCATCCGCTGCGAACCAGAGTTTATGTGTTGATTTGTTTGTGTAGCCCTTGTCCTCCCACGACTTTTGTCCTGTGCATCTCTCGTTTTACCGCGTGATTGTCCAATGCTTAAAATCGGCCGGACCTCATTTAGGGACCGTTTCGATGGTTTCTTTTGAGTCTTTATTTCATTGGCAACTCAAGCAGCACCCACAAATTCCATATGTGGACATTACTGCCTACGATGTGCAGTCGCGTAACTTGTCCTTGATAACGCTCGTCTTACATGGAACTTGATGACATTGGGCACGATGGCTGGGGGCGGGGATTGTCGCCAACGTTATTGGTGGGAGGCCTGTGTGGGGTGTGGCCTAACGCCCTTTCGCAACCCGTCCACCGGCGACGCTAGTGGAGTCACAGTCACTCGCCTTTAGCAATCGGGCCAGCTGCCTTTAATTTCGATGAAAAATAGTTAATTTCTTGCTACAGTGGATGGTGGCATGAAAAGTGCGGTAATGTCGCTCTGAATGGCCTATACGGAGACACAACAGCGCTGCATCGCAACATGATGTTCGTATATCAAAATGTGACGTCAGGCCACAAGAGAAGGGTTATTCATCCTAAGAAGTCCATTATGATGATCAGACCTAAATCATCATCCTAATCATCTAAATCATGGCTCTGGCATGTTCCGTCACTTTGCGTAGACGAGCTGCAACGCGCTACAATCGCAACAACGCTCCAACCCTATAGACGCGAATACAGCCGCAGACGAGGACCGATCGGCGCGCTTGTGTATCGAACACACTAACGATAATAAGAAGGAGGGCCTGGGCTATGTCGATGATGATGGAGATCCATCCAACCTCATTTTGTGAGTAATGAAGTGTTTGGACTAACCACTCTCAAACAAAAAAAACTAATTTCTGGTTGTCGAGACACTTTCAACGATTTTTTCAGTGGTTGTCATTCCATGATTTCTTCTCATTAGGCTCAGAAAATTAGTAGGATTTCAGCCCCTAGCGCTGGCAGTTAGGCGAAGTTTCACCACAGGCAATAATGCAAAGGTGCAAAGTTATTATAAGGTCTGTGCCAACTGAGAAGACTTCCGCCCTGCATGAGGTTCGCTTTGAAACCGAACTGTGTACTGAAAAGTACTGTTATATCCCGGCAATACTTGGCTTTGTTCTCATATATAATTTTGTGAGGCTGGGGATCTTGAAAGGACCTATTTATTCGCCTGCACGCCCGACTGGTGTAATAAAAAGTAGTGTAATAGTAGTAGTAGTAGTAGTAGTAGTAGATAGTAATGGAAAAGGATGTCGCAAGTAAGCTGAAGGAGCTACAGATCTCATTGTTCTTACAGCTTGCTTGTCAGCGAGCTTCTTAAAAGAATCTTGTTGAAAAGATTCCTTGAGAGAAAGCGCTGACCAAAAATCAATTTTTTTTCTAAAACTTGGGAACACATCCCGCTAGGGCAAATCGTGGGTAGTAGGGTATGCACTCGTGGGTAGTAGGGTATGCATTCGAGCTCGCACCTGACCTGCTGCATTCAGAGAATAGCACGATACGCGACGCGACCGCGACGATGCTGAAACAAGTAGCAGTAATTCGCTTAATTAATTTAGTACAACTCGTGATTGAAGGAGAGTATTGTCTATACCTCCTCGCGACAGGGGGTCGTGCCGATACGAGCATTTTTTCCGTAGCGCCCTTAATGCCCTGTGCTCAGCAAAAAAATTCCGCACATTTTTTTTCTGCGCTCTCCTTCGAATATCGCTTTGAGCCACGCCCACCTCTGAAAGCTATAAAAGAGCATCGCCGCTGCAGTAATCGCTTTATGGCTGTCGGAGGTTGAAAAAAACCTGCATTATCGGTAAAAGTATTCTCGGGAAGGGGTTGCCGTGTGTGACCCCCTTCCGGCAGGACGAGAATGTAAAAGATTCTGATACGTTATAATTATCAACGATGCTAGCGTTATGTAGCACTCGGGTGGTCAACAAAATCGATGACAACTTATACACGGGGGTTATTTGACAATCTGCTTACAAAAATGAGGTCCATTATTGATGTCGGGCTAGTGGAGGACGAGGTATGGTTAGGGACTCAGGGTATCTGTTGGTGGGTACAGCTGCACTCCTTGCGCTTTCCTTGCCTACCGTGAATCTTACGCCTAATATTGATGAGGTGCGAGTATTTATTTTGTTTTCTGTACCTTCGTTTGCCCTTTTTTCGCTCGCACCATCTCGTTGTGTTATATGTTGCAATATGTCACGTATATTGTGCACTGCACACAAATAGAGGTGCTAACGTATTTGGGGGGGGGGGACCACGCGGCTCGCGGCGTGCGATGACTCATCTGCTCTTCTGCTCCAAAAAATAGAAGTAATTCTTGTTTAGGACATGGATATAACACCGACCTAGCTATATTAATACAGTAACGCTAAAAAGTCCGAAGAAACAGTTGTGGGCTGGAAGATTTTTGAATCAACTACAAAATTTTGTTGCCTGTTTGTTGTTGACTGTTATTGTTGACTACAAAAGATCAACATTTGTTTTCGGCTTCCGTGGGATTTCTCAGCAAGTTCCCGGTGAACCTTGTTTGTTTTATTCTAATTTGATTGCTATCGCGCTTCAAGTATGCCGGATGAGTGAAGAGCCGATGAGTCATCACTCGCCGCGCCGCGTGGTTCCTCCCCTCCCCTCTCCCCCAAATACGTTAGCACCACCATCTGGCGTAGGTTGCTGTGTTTTTCGTTTATCTAGTTTTTCCTGAACCACTTTACCAGTGAATTCATTTTGTAATTTATTGTAGCACGAGAGTTCATTTCGTTCCAGAGGTGCTTACTACTGTTCTGGCATAGCACGCATGTGCATACCCCTTTCTGAGATCTCGTGCTTATCACAGGAAATTACCTGCAAGCTGATTATTGCGTTTGCATGACATTTTCTATACTGGTGCGCTTGCTGGTTCATTCGACAGATTCAGGTTACTGGTAAGGCATTGTTCACAGTCTGCGGTCCAGCGTTTCTCTGGAACGCGGCGGTTCGGCGAAAAGCTTCCGATAGGTATCGACTGGCGGTTGGGCGATGAGCCTTTCGGTTGGGCGAAAGGGTTTTGATACGAATCGACGGGCGTTTCGCCAAACCGCGACGTTTTTCGCCTTCGACGAAACGCTAGCTCGATCGCCGTGGCGTTTTTCGCCAGCGAAATCGATACACATCTATTGCTTTTCGCCCAACCGCCGAACCGCGGCGGTTCGGCGAAACTAGCGGTTGGCGATTCTCCGATCGATGACTATTTTTTGCTTTTCTCCCAACCGCCATTTCTTCAGTATCGCAGACCGTGAACAATGCCTAAGAGCTCCGCATTTTTTTGTTCGCCTCGATTTCTAGCCAGAAGTTTCTCGGGATAGGAAAAGTAGTGAGGAAAATCTCCTCGGTATTTTAGCTCGTACTGCATGGCCGCGTTAGACAGCTTTCTGGAGTTTTCTTGGACTTCTTCGTGTTACACACAGTTTTCGACTGCAACAAATAGCGTGCATATTCCATATGGGTCGTTCAGGAGCTGTCTATCCTTATACGGATCACGTTGGTAAGTTGGTTCGGCAAATTCGCATTTTTTAAATGTTGAGCTTTCTTACAAGAAAGGGACCGACAAGACAATCGTAAATATGACGCGTCGTCGCGGGTGTGCCGTGCGGCAAATTCCCGATGTATAGTTTAGTTCGCTGCGGACGGTTGAGCGAGATGAGTTTGGTGCCAAACCCGTTCTCCACCAGTTGTTAAAGCGCGAGCAAATGATATGACTGTATCATATCATTTGCTCGCTTTAGTATTCAATATTCAATATGTAATAGTAGTTTTCTTCCACTTTTGTCGCATGCGCGCTTCAATAAGACAGAAGCCGCGCAACTAAAGAATGAGTGATTATGCATCACTTTGCCAGTTGGCGCAACAAAACTTGATTCAAGCGCCAATAAGATACTATAGCGGACAGTTTCCAATTTTCTTGTCCATTCAGCACTCAAATGCAATAAACCAGGAAGACAAAATGGCAAGTCGTCTGTCCGCCGCTGTCGCTCTCCACCCCCATCAGCGCGGTGTACTGCAATTGTCTTGTCTCAGGTATTATTCACGGACTGCGACCTAGCGTTTCTCTAGAAAGAAACGCTTCAGCGAAAAGCTTTCGATACGTATCGATTGGCGGTTGGGCGAAGAGTCTGGCGGTTGCGCGAAACGGTTTTGATACGTATCGACGGGCGGTTCGGCGAAGCGGTTAGGCGAAAAACGCTAATCCTACCGCCCTGGTGTTTTTTCTTCAGGGCGGAGCCAGCGAAATCGACACGCATCTATTGCTTTTCGCCGAATCGCCGAACCGCGGCGGCGTTTCTCAAGAGCGGTTGGCAATTCTTCGATCAATACGTATTTATTGCTTTTCGCCGAACCGCTGTTTCGTCAAGGTCGTAGACTGTGAACAATGCTTCGTACCCTTATTGAAAAGCTACAGATAGCACCAAATACTCCATCATTTTATTGGTAGCTTCTTTTCATTGTCAGGATAGCTCATTGATGCTATTGCTCCAGCTTGACTTGACGCAATTTAGGACACCAGCTCGGTTCCGATATGTGCTCGGATCTTGGAACATCTCTGTCCATGGAACGAGTTGATTCAGGAACACGCTAGCGATCATAAGAAGGAGGGCCTGGGCTATGTCGATGATGATGGAGATCCATCCAACCTCATTTTGTGAGTAATGAAGTGTTTGGACTAACCACTCTCAAAAAAAAAACTAATTTCTGGTTGTCGAGACACTTTCAACGATTTTTTCAGTGGTTGTCATTCCATGATTTCTTCTCATTAGGCTCAGAAAATTAGTAGGATTTCAGCCTCTAGCGCTGGCAGTTAGGCGAAGTTTCACCACAGGCAGGCAATTATGCAAAGGTGCATTGTTATTATAAGGTCTGCGCCAACTGAGGCGACTTCCCCCTGCATGAGGTTCGCTTTGAAAAGTGTACTGAAAACTACTGTTATATCCCGGCAATACTTGGCTTTGTTCTCATATAAAATTTTGTGAGGCTGGAAACTCTTGAAAGGACCTATTTATTCGCCTGTACCGGTCCAGTGTCAGGCCCATTTCCCGTGCCGTGTCACAGCAGGTGTGAGTTTTTGGAGAAAGTGTTCCTGCATAGCTTGTTCAATATTACAACCAGTGAACAGTACAAGAGTATCACTTACAGAATCAGAATTGCACGTCATTGGGTGCGTCCTAGGAATAGGATAACTCGTCCGGATCACTGAGCACCCCAATTGGGTAATTCGTCCACATCACTAGGTACCTTAAACTGTCTCCTTGGTACGAATCAAAAATGGGTCTAATCAATGTAGCACCCCTCCCTAGTTGAAAGACGGTTAATCTGCGGGCTATTTCTGAGCCACTTGCCGCACTAGTGACTGGATCATTAGCCTATTACTTAGTAGTTAGAAACTGGCAGCTGTTTGACTACTGAGGGGCAGATGAGAAGAACTTGTTCCTAGCGTTCCATCTTACTGTTCTTTTGTTAAGTCCCGCGCCTTAGGGCGGTTAAACAATTCCAAAGTGTGCAAGCAGCATGAAATCTATAGTGAAATCAGCCGTGAAGTCACGCTATCGCCGGCAGCGTTCGTACTTCGCCACAACAGCGGCTATCGGCGCGATCGTCGGTATGCGTCAGAGCGCGCCCCAACGCTATTACTTGGACCGCTCGCTTTGATAAATAAAAAAATCAACTTGTAATATTTTTTCGTCCTAATAGGGGCTACTAACTGGAAACTGAATACTACCTACTGGACATAAGGGAGGAGATGGTTTCACCTTTTACTTAGGCTGGGATGTTCTATCAGCTCTCTTGCACGTTTGCATACTCTCTCGATGCTTTCTCTAGACTGTCGCTCAATAACCACATTTTTTATCACTTGTTTGCACAACTGGAGCCTTATTTGAAGCGCTCTCAATAGGTTTCTGTTTTTTTTTCTTCATGAATAGGTCAACTTGCACACACATTTCTGTTTCTAGTCCCGTTATAATCAAACTTTCAGCTGGCTCATCGCGAGTTCTACCTGATCGCCGCCTTTTGCATGTAGGAGTGGAACGCTAGGAACACATTCTGCTCATCTGCCCCTCAGTAGTTAGTCCTCCCAGCAAGGTATAGATAGCTGTGGGTGTCACGGCTGTTCCGCGTGGTGCGCAAAAGATTTTCCACGATTCTGTCTATTGAGTCCTCCCTTAAAGGGGTCTCCTCCATTCCCTGTTGTGCGCTGAATGGCAAACCACCAAAAACACTAAATGGGCTCTTCCATTGGCTTTTCTTGGTTCTGAAGTTGTTACAGATGACCGATACATTGAGGTTCATTATGAAGAAAAGAGTAGTAACTTTGTGAAGTAGAGGTAATCAGTAGATCTTCGTAGAGACTTTCAAATAGGGATTGACTCCTGTGGCGCTCTCAGTGGCTCACAGCGCTGTATACTTTTCTATTCTCAGAACCTCCAGCGCAGCAGCTGAAATAGCGAGTCTAAGCTCTTCACGCTGGTTTTACTTTGTAAAGGCGTTGCTTGGGCAGGTTGACGATTGAGCATTATGCTACTCTGTATTCCAGCTCACGACACATAGCACCACGACAACAGAGAGGATCAGCAGACATGGAATTCCGGCCACTTGGGTTGTGGTTTTCGTCCGGCAATGTCCTGCTCCGACTCTTAAATTTTCGTACTGGCTGGTAGCTAATCGTTGGCACTGCACTATAATCAGTACTGTGCAGTACAAATAAGTTATAATGTGTGTATGTTCTTGTTCACCCAATTTATTGTCAGACTCAGCGTCGCTTCTGTTTTATTCCTTACCCATCACTCATCTCATGAAACCTCATTGAATTTCTATGTGTCGATTCCTTACTCTGTGGTGCACTTACATAGGAAGAGCTTGATGTACCCTAAGAGTATTTCAAGGATCTGAGCAGACGCAGTTTTTGATTAGAAAAACTGTTATGTTCTTATGTGATGTATGTAGGTTTGTTATGGGTATTGTTTTGTCCGGTATTAGCCCTAGGTTACCCAACAAGTTGGGCCAGCTGTTTGTGTGCATTATACGTAGTGATTGCTGTGCTATGGTCAGTTTTATCCAGAGTGCGACACGCCAGTAAACGATAAAGCCTACACCTCACATGGAAGACAAAACTGACGTTCTGTCGCGAAGTACCGGTTTAATTCAATTGTTTTGCAACGTTACTGGTGGGTGTTGCTTTTTTTAGTTAGTTTGTTGTTTTTTTTGTGTTGATGAATAATTATCTATGGCTCATGTTCTCGTTTTCCCACCCGGCCCCACCACCAAAACGTCAAGCTAGTGCTGGAGGCAGTCATGTCGCGACACTTTTTAAAGGGGGTAGTGTTCAGAACGGCATGCCGCTCCTTTCATCCTACCCTCCACTCTACGCGGAAATCGTGCGACTGTGGCCAAATACGCTTTAGGGCTAATCGATAAGCTGCTGGAACGGGTGAATGAGGATTGTTACGGAAAGTTCTTGGTTGGATGGAACTAAACTAGAAGTTGAGCTTTTAATTAGCTTTTTTTTAAATTTGTCTTTTACCCGTGTGGGAAGATCTGAGGGTCATGGAGAAATGTCCAAATTCAGCTCTCTTGCGTTCGATTACTGTTTAGTGCTGACTGGGTGTTGTGCTTACGACCTTCCTCGTTGTGATATTCCACCACGACTATGTGCCCTGAGTGGATTTCATTTCACACCGTTATGGTTACCGCTTAGATTTTCTTCGTAGAAATACAATTTTTCAATTAGCTTAGCAACTTTTTCTGTAGCCTCGCTGGATGACACAGGAACGTTATCTCCATTTCTTGAGCGATACCTTACGAAGGGCTCCGCATCGCCCTTACCGTAACACGATGTAAATGCTCGGTTTCATACCCTTAGCTGGTGCACGACCCGGAGCACGCATTTCATAGGGATAAGAGTAACCTCAAGTCGAATGTAGGCATCTAACAAGACAGTTCCTGATTTGGCGACTACATATTGTGCACGAAAACAGCGTAGAGATCTTACCTCTAGAAATTATTCGCTCTCACCTTCCCTTGGGCGGGCTTGCACTTCAGTAATAGCAAAGTACAGCAGAACACGACCAGCAGAACCCAACCCCCTTGCTAACTGGAATTTCTTAGAGCGCGTTCAGACTTCGCGATCGCGCGATCGGATCGCTTGGATCGCGCGATCGGATCGCGCTACTGAGGGTGAAATTACTGCGGGAGGGGGTCATGTTCGTTCATGTTCAACTCAACTCAACAAACAACAACAACAAAGTTCTGGGAAGGGAGCGTACTAATATCACCATTTCTCACATCACGATGCTGTATCCTGCCTCCAATAGGCAGTTCCAAAAACGATATAAAAGTAGTTCGACCTTTTTTGATGTCTTTTATTCCGTGTTCATATTCGCAATACTGACGTTTGCAGAAACCGTCGAAAGGAAAGGTTGTGTATAGACCTGGAGGATGGCAGAACAAACAAAGCAAACACAATGTGACAAAAGTAAAGTGAATATCTGGAGGACTGGCAAAATCGGGGGAAGGGAGAGAAACAACATCACCCGCTGTTGAAAGTTCTGCGTGTCTTACTGGAACAAGATGTTCAATACTCCGCTTGAACGTACTCAGATGCAAAATTCAGTATAATAATTAGCATATTGTATATTTAGTACTATTTTACATAGGAAATAATAAATAACTCAAAGATATTTCGAAACGTTCTTTAAAATTAGGAGGGCGTTATGTACACAAAGGAAGAAAGAAGGAAAAGAGAGAGAGCAGGATCAATAAACATATACGCACATAACCCCCTCCCGCAGTAATTTCACCCTCAGTAGCGCGATCGGATCGCGCGATCCAAGCGATCCGATCGCGCGATCCAAGCGATCCGATCGCGCGATCGCGAAGTCTGAACGCGCTCTTAGTGTCTTTTTTGGGTCCCACTTGCTGCGGTCCGCTTACAAGCGACGATACTGCGAACGCCGCCCTTTGTAGCCTCCGGACTGGTAGGCGAGCAAAGAGCGGGGTGAACTGAGAAGACCAATTTTCATGTATAGTTCAAAAAAGTACTCTCCCATCATTACGGACTGTCGGGGCGGGTCAGTGCGGCTGCGTTTTCCGCGGTGCCAAAGTCTTTCTGCACCAGTTGTTGAAGCGAGCAAATGACATGACAGCATTATATCCTTCGTATTACTCGTTTTCTACCACTTTTTGTCGCATACGCGTTTCAACGAAAAGGCTGAGAACGGCTTCAAACAGTGTGCGCACTCCTACTGGCTGATACGCCCGACAGTCCGCAATGAAAAGGAGTATAACCAACTCGGAATGAGATACCCAGTTAGTTCTTTACACTGGAGCATCGGAAAATCTGTGAAAAAGACTTAGCCATCATCGCTGAGGTCAGTTGAGACGTGCCAGAGGCGAGTGGGTTTTGACGCATCATCAGCCCCTGCACCCGTTGAGTGTGCGAAGCTGCAACATCGATGGAAATGTGCTGGTGCTGCGCCAAAACCATCACTCGCTGACACGCCCCGACTCCAGTGATGATTAATGTAGGTAGTATTGGCTGCCTCTGCCCAACTAGTGGTTCGAAAGTTGCGAGAGCCAGAATACACATTCTTTTCTAGATTTTTCTTCATTTCTGCGATTTTCCACTGCCGCAATATACGAAAGTCCCACTAAACAAACTGGTCCACTTTTTTCATGAAGTGTTCAGGAAATATTCGTCCTCCTCAGTCGAAGCTGCTCCGTACGTTGGCAGTGAGATTACTGCAGTCTGCGATGGAAGTACTGCGGTAAGAACAGTTTCTCAAGTGGTGTTCTCCAGGGGTTTTTGAGTTGTCTTAGAGGCAGTGGGCACGACAAGACCAGTCCTGCATACATTGATGGGATAGATGTTCACTGCCCGATTACATGCTCCAGGGCTGACCAGTAGCAGTTCGTACGCGCTCTTTGCTGCTCGGTGCGCAGCGCGACGAGTGCAGCGCAATGTTACGTAAATACACGAAGGGTAGCCGTGTAATTGCACACATCAGGCGATTACCGTAACCCCAAATCTGTTTGCATTCGCCCATGGAGTGCAACTGTGGTGCGATAGGTTGGTCATTACGTGTATTAAGGGGTTCTTTATCAAGATAGCTTTCAAGGAAACATTCCGTAGCTAAACATTCCGTACTACTTCTACTTTGGTAACTGGTACGGTCTTCCCGTCTCTTATCGGAAGAATTGACGAATTGAAGAAATAAAGAATTGTAGTATTGATGAAACGAATTAATCGCATTAGTTTGAAGATGTACAGGATTTCGGGAGTAGATCGAAAAATGACCAATGCTTCTCGTCACTCTGCAATTTTTGGGACAATTTATCCTTTAAGTTTTCGAAGTTGGAGTTCCGTCTTCGATTTGTGTAAAGTAGGTCTCCAGGCGTAGTTCGACTTCCTGAACATGAAATCACATCCATTCAATCACCAGGGACCACTAGCTCCATCAACGTGGCCAGCGAACACTAGCTATCTTTGAAGTAGCGAACTCCGCGCGCAAGAGGGTCCAAGAGTGGGGATTATGGCAGGAGGTTAGCACAGCTGGTTGGGCATCCGATATTGCGGTGCGTGCTACGGCACCTCAAAGCTGCCCTACACCTTACATCAAGCCAGCTTAATTCTAAGCTTTGGCAGTTGTACGGTGCGGTCGCACACGACGCATTTTCATGATGTCTCCTCAAATATCCCTATTCACTACTCCTAGACTAGACGGCGGTGGACGCGGGCGTTCGCTACATTGAGATCTTGATCCCTAGCCGCTGACGCTGCCTTTCGCTCGAAACGAAAGGTTGGTGGCTTCCTTTCCGAGCGAGAAGCAAAGCAGCACCCTGAATGGGTGTCTGCGGTAGTGATCTTTCTCTTCACTGGGACAGAGATTTAGCCGCGTGGAAAGAACGTTTGGCCATGAATCAGACCCCGCATTACAAAAGGGAAAATCGCATCCAAACTGAGAACCACAGAGGAAATCGAGACCTCGCAAGATGAGGAAGGCGCCGTTAGACTGTAGGTCTGCTCCAGCCGCTGATACCTGAAAAATTCAAATGCCTCCTTCAGTTCAATATACAAAATGGATTGGAATGAAATCGTGTATAACCCTCCAAGAACAAACACCCTACGATGTCAGTGAAACGGCTGATCAGACAACTTGTTAAAAACAATACTCTTCATTAGTGCGTAGCTGCCGAGTGAAAACCGCAAAACTTCGCCGTTTTTACAAAGGCAGAGGAAGCATGAAGTGGTTTCTTGGAAGCGATTATAGCGTAGGATCCATTTAATATTTAAGGTACACTATGTTGGTCATTATTTGCCTACGTAGTGACCAACCTATAGCACCTCATTTGCACTCCATGGGCGAATGCAAACAGTTTTGGGGTTACGGTAATCGCTTGCGGTGTGCAATTACACGGCTACCCTTCGTGTATTT
>MU931461.1:0-10712 GCA_036418165.1 Cooperia oncophora
TACAGGCTAAGCCAAACATTTTAAGAAGTCCGAGTTGCGCTTTCTCTCCCGGGTGCCCCAGGCACTCTACCTCTTTTCTAAGATAGCTCTAAGCTATTTCGGCTTGGAACGTGACTTACGGGCACCTATGTGTTTTTATACTCCAGTAACACTAGTACTAGCTCCGTCACTTCAGAAAAGAGAATACTAGGCGAATCTGAGAAGATTCCCAGCCCACCTGAACAGCAAATTGGCGCGATGCCTTCAACCCAATGTTTTTTTCGCATGAAAACTTTTGCAGCTGAACAATCTTCTTCAAAATTTAGCTCGCATTAAACCCCTCCTTCCTGCCAGACAGGTCTTACACCAAAACATCGGCCGGAAGGAGGCTGGAAGACTTAGTTGAGACTGAAGCTGCTCCGGGACTTGCATCTCCGGAGCGTGGTGGCAGATGACGTCACCTGCCATGACATCATCTTTATGTGAAAAGTACTGCAAAGTAAACGTGTACTCAGAAGACAACTGCGCTGTAGTGCACAAATTTTTCGTTCTTTTCTAATCAAGGTACAGCATAAGTGAAATCGCTGGCGGTACCCATATTTTCCTTATTCAGTAAAACTCACGCCCCGGACACTTCGCACAAACTTAAACTACCATTTATCAAAATCTTCCAACTCCCTCCCATCTCTGCAGGAATTTTAACAGTCCTCCCCCGAACAAACTGGCGAGCAAGGAGGAAAGTCCTCTCCAATCCATACTTCCTTCTATACAGGTCTTACACACCCCATCGACCGGAAGGTGGCTTGAAGACTTAGTTTCGAGACTAAATCGCTACTCTCGGGAACTTGCTGCTCCGAACGTGTTGGCAGACAGGCCGTCACTCTGCCATGACATCATCTTAATGTGAAAAGTACTGCAAAGTAAATGTGTTATTAAGAGATCTCACTCAACTATCAAAACCAGCTATCGGAAATGGTGTTAAATATTCAGGCCGGAAAAGTAGATGGAAGTTGGCGGAGTCAGAGAGATATCTTGTATAGGATCATAGGAATAGGGGGCCGGGGTCGGCAAAGAGGCATCGCACCAGAGCAGGAGACTTTGAGGGGCAGGGAGTGGATTTTTCAACATTTTTCCTCATATGCGAGATGTGCTCTGCACACAGCAGTCTTGGTGTATTGCCAACCAGGCATAAACATAGCGCGAGTGGGATTGGGAAAAACCAGCAACCGGGAAATTTTCTCTCCTGGCTCGGAAAACTTCTCTCAAGGTCGGACGCAACATCTTTTCCTGATAAGGCTCTCCCAGTGATGCTGCACCTTATCTCCAGGATTCCACTTGGTTTTGAGGTTGCAATTCCCGTCGACCCCATTTGAGGCTTTTTCATCCGTTCCACAACAACGAAATGATTCAGGCTGGTGGTGTCCGTGGTATGATGAGTGGTTGTAATGAATTCGCCGCATCGGCGTGATTCTGATAATGAGTACATGATTGGAAGAGTCGTTGTAGCGACCGATCGCAACCAGTCCAATAGCCAGTCGTGTGGGTGTGCGGTCGCGTGAGAATTGCCACATAAAAGTTAATTAGAGTCCTGAGCGAGAACCTGAAATATGGGGGTTCGGCCCGAGGTCAGCATCAGCCGACCACTGCGTGCCGATGTTTACGATCTGATGGCGGCGATGCTGATACCGTCATTAAGAGATCTCACTAAAACCGTTACTGCCACTTTGTGTTTGTTATCGCGAGGGGTACGGTAGGTAAAAGAGGGCTACCTGCGGTTGCCATGTGAAGTGTGAACTGCATAATTTTCGTTCCTGGACCTCTTACTTTCACTTTCCTTAGCAATGTTATCGACTAGTGGGCGAGAAGTGTGCCATTAGGTTTGATTAGGAATTTCGCGATATTGGCCAGGCATGTGTAAACCAGGAATTTTCAAGATAACTGCATAGTTAACGCATAGCCATTTGTCACTAGAAATCACCACGAAGCGTGCATTTCTTTCGTTTTTCGCTGGCCGTGCCAAGTGCAGCCTGCTGCAAGTTTACGAAATCCAAGATCTAACGGTTCAACCTTCAGGTTATGTTCTCTAGCAGTAGTTCATTCCAGGGAGGCCATAATCCTTACGATTCAAATTCGATTTTTCGAATATTTGCAATTTTAATTGGACTCTTTTCTTACAGTGTCATATCCATTATTCTTCTTCATGAAAACCTCAGTTTCATCCCATTTCGGTTCGTGTCCCGTGATGAAAAGCGAGGCGGTGCTCCAGTGCGTAGGTGCACCCCCCCCACATATGTACGCTCTCTCGCTCGAATGCTGTAATGGGACAACAAGTTGCCACTTCAGCGCTCATTTTGCCCATTCACACTGGAGGTAGAATCCCTTTTCTCCTATATGCTAATTTAAGTATTATGTTTTTTGTATGCGATGCATGCAGTCCTTTTTCTTGGCTCAGCCTGTCGCACAGGCACTTTACCATCGCGTCCGAAACTCGGGCCAGGAGCATTTTGCACATCTCGCTTGCTCCTTCACTTGTTCGTGCTAACCAAAATTACGAGAATTCACAGTTCTTCACAAGGTTGCTTCTGCAGGCTAAGCTGAGTCCCATCTAGTGCTCCTCCCGAATGCCCCAATTCACCTATTTCTCTCGCTATTATGGTTCAGTCGACCCTATTTCACTGAGAGCCTCAGACTGACGAACAAGTGGTTTTCCTTGGGCTGAGACGAAACGAATTATTCTCAGTTGCCTAGTTTCTTTCATTTACGCGGGCAACTCCTTTCAATTGACCAATCTTGACCATAGACCATATGCACACTTTCCGCTTCCGTAACGTAGGTTGGGTTTCCAGGACGTGGGCGCATCCACGAGAAGCTTATCGAACCTAACACTTTCCCGTCTAACTTCAGATTTTATTGACCGACATTTTCTCTTCGCTTGTTCTTACCGATGAAACACCAGAAGTGAGAGAGACTGGGTTTTTATTGGGCTATGCGTGCTTGTTCAACACACGTGCAAGTAAAAAAACTAGCAAGTTCTGTCACTGCCATCGACGTTCTCCTCGAAAATCGACAGACGACAATCTAGGAGTTCCTTCATCCGCATTCTTGAATGACAAGCGCTCCCTCCGTCTTGCAGCGGCTCTGTACGTTTGGCCTTGGCATTTTCTACGAGAGCGTAACTGCAACAATACTCTTATGCCATAGGTCCGATTTTCAAATGGAAATTGTTTGGCCTCAATGTCTCATTTTCAGACAGGGGTAATTTAATATCTTGTTTCTAGAGTGCGATAATCTCTCATTATTCGGGCACTTGACATGGCTTTTTTATATTCACGGCTTCTCTCTAAAAATTCTTCCGATTCTCAATACATATGCAGTGCTTTCATTTGTTTTGGTTTTTAAGTGAGTGTTTTCATGAATTTTTGTTCTGCTTCCTTTGTATTTAATTTGCCTTACCCCAAACGACAGTTCTTTTTTTTGCTTCTTTTTTCCTTTTACAGTTCTCTTTTGTGATCATTTTTGGAAGAGGCGTTGCTGCACCCCAGAAACGCTTGTTCGACTCTTTCAGACTGGCCCTTCCCAGCTGCGGAAGAGTTCTGTTGGGCCAGATAGACTCAGAAAAAGCCCAGTCTTTCCCTGTGCTGGGATAGATACATACAGTCACCCGACATCCAAACTCCAGACCGGGTCATATCGGCGGTGAAATCGAATTCAATAAAAACACTGATTTGTACATCGCCTAGTCCCAGGAGTTCATTGTATAGGCCACGTGGCATTCAATAAGTCACTATGATTCTGAGTGGGAATAGAATGCATGTCGCATCCTAAAAAAGGATCGATCCACGGCGAAAACTTCATTCTGCTTAATCCCATCTTCTCACGCTTTGATAGCCCTGGAGAACGAGGCACTTAAAGGAGTCTTTGAGAAACCGAAATCACTCTAATAACAAAGAGCTCCTTTCCTTTGAAATTTAACGCTATACTTGGAACATGACAGTTTGCAGCCGAAACATGTACACCGAATGGAATTAAATGTGCTGCAACAGGGGTTTCCAGGGATCTACTGGAGCTAGCGGTGCGCTTTAGGTGCAGATTCCCGGAAGCTGCCCTTCTCTGAAGCTCACCGAATTGTATAGTCTCTCAGCTCCAACAGTTTCGTCATTAGGTCGTTCAGTAATGTGTTTGGAGTAACGGGTAGACTGGTAGGTAATTTCACCTTACTGTATGAACTCGCACTTTTTCCAGGTTTTCCTTGGGATCAATAGGAATGGAACTTTTAACTACCGTAGCGGGGCACAACACTCCTGTTTCTTTCATCCGTGAATGGATTAAGAGCTATTAAGTTGGTCAACCAGTGGGACCGGCAATAAGCATTCCAACACCTTAATCTGTGCAACAACAGTCTTTTCGAGAATTACCTGGGCGTATTTGCAAGCTGAAGTTAGTTGCCCCTGACAAAACCACTTCACGGTCAGAATTGTACATTGTTTCTGATGCTCGCTTACAATACCAAAAGTTCCTCTATCATATTTCTTGTACTGTTGATTAAGGTGAGGGAGAATTAGCATACCGTTTTACGCGCTCGAGAATTTTTTTGACCTAGAATGCGAGCAGATCAGAGTGTATATGCAGAATTTCATTCACCCGGTCCTGAGCCGTGATTCCCATTACAGAAGGGACTCCAGCTGGGAGTCTCATTACCAACTCCCTTTTGCTCTCTTTAAAGGTGCAGTGGTCAGTTGAGTGCTTAAACGTTCAAGACCTGCCCTTGTCCATGTATTCTGTATAAGCCAGACTTCGTCATTCTAGTAGTACATTCTTCTCAGTTTCTATAGTGCATTCACTCGAACTTGATTTGATTCATCAGAGAAATAGTACGAGAAATACCTTTTCGTCTGTCGAATCATCCTGCTGTCTTGATACAAGCGTCAAAACGCTGAATGAGGGCAAAGCAGAGATTCGTCTATCGGGACATTAGGGGGGCTTGACAAAGACCCAAGGTGATTACTGACATAGCCCACTTTGCTTTTTGTTCCTTTCGTCATCAGTCCATGTCGCGGACGAGAACTCAAGCCTTATAAGAACTTGTCTTTGTTCTTCCCTCAATCTCAATTCAAGAGGAGATTCAATTTAGTTCAAGCGACCAGGCTAGGATCATGTCAGAATGCGATGGTTTCCTGGCGCAAGGGACGCTTCAAGTGGTCACTAGAAAGATTTTCAGTTAATTAAGTGAGACTCCTTTCGAGACGCAGCCTGGGGAGCGTATTCCTTGTTCCGTGCTAGTCGAATCCTAATCTCAAAAAACACATCTTTAAAGATGGCTCTCGGGAACGAGACAAATCCCCCAGGTAATTGTTTGGGACTTTAAGAATATGAAATTGAGAATTAATTAGAGTCGCTCCAGCTCTGGGGTTTAAATTGACCTTTCACCCCAAAAATCACACTTCGTTCGCCATGCTTGGAATTAGCGCGTACCTAGATGTGAATGGGAGATAGACAAGCTGTCATTTTGTCAACCATTTCTTGCGTTTGATCTACTGCTTGTTTGCTTGAACAGCAAAACTCCTCCGTGTCCTGGTCTTTAGATGTGGGGAAAAAAATGGTCGCCGCAGCTTCAGTAGTGCTCTACTGTCTTCGGTCAAAGGTATACGGGTTCGGAGATGGAAGGTACTGATGCTTGAGTGTCGTCTCCGCCCAGCCAGCTGCGCCCAGCCATAGCCAAACGCGCTATACGTCTGCGCTCTCTCTCATTTCTGATAGTTCTCTGCTGCTGAGTATGTGTTTTGTTGCGAGATCCTGACATCAACACAAGTGCTGCACCTTGAGGATAGCTCGGGTGGAATATGGAGAGGGCACTTGGGTACTACTAACCTTCATCATCGTTCCCATGCCTTTTCAAGCGGAAAATGAGCACTTTACTGCATCTGTGGACCCATTGATCTCACTCATGGCAAGGACCATTCTCGGAGTTGAGTGTTCAGCTTGCCTTCGAAGCACACTGGAGCTTAACGAGTGTGAGACCCATACCAAGCTCCTGCTCGAAGTGTTGCACTGTGAATGGATTATTCAGGAAAATCTCACTAAAATGGAATCCTCCTCAATTGTTTCCACTTCTCCAGTTTTTGCCACCCTACCCCTTATCCCCTATTGGCGTTGAGTGAAAGGATGCAGTGTAAGCGGACGCGAATATCTCGTTGTCTTGCAAATAGGACCCTTGTCTCATCCTAGGAATCCCATACATAACCCTGTAATTCATCCCAAACCTGCTTCAGATCCGTTGCTACGGTGGATTCCCTCGCCCAAAACCAAATGCTGGAACTGATCGAGTGTTGGCAAAATCTGCTCCAAGATGCTCTTCAGTCACCCCATCACCTCGGATAAGCCATAATTGAGGACCGAATCACATCATACGCCTGCTTGAGTTTAATGAACCCGGTGTGCTTCACCACCCACCCCATCAGTACAACAGATCGAGGAGACCACCTGCCCCAGCCCCGACCCTTTCTGTTACGGCCGAAGCTATCCAATCGAAAAACTAATCCGGCACCAGTCAATTACCGGTGCTGATTCGTATGCAAATCTCCTCTCATCGACATTGTGAATATGCTAATCGATATTCTTGGAGCAGTAAAAGGCGCAGTATTATCTTAATGTGGAATGACAGCGGTGAAATTGAGACGTTTGGACCGTCAAGGCCGTGCTGGTGTTGTGCCGTGCATTCGCACTCTCACGGGACCTTCCAAACGTTTCGAAGAGTCCCCGAGCTTACCAGGGACCTTTCTGCTCTAGAAACCCTGTTGCAGTCCTGAAAGTAGGTTCCAGAGTTCAAGGAAAAAGTCTCTGTTGAATTTCCCGACATGGAGTCGAGCACACCACTGCTTCCCAACTGTTTTCTTTCCCATTCTGACGTTCCTTGCCGATTCGCTAGATTCCTGCAGAATAGGGTCTGAACTTTGCCATACTTGACTCTAACATATGCTTCTTGCAGTCATTAACATTCTGCCTTCCTCCATTTCCCTTTCTTCTTTTCCTTCCTTAATCTTCTTATCCACTCGTAATCCCTAGTACTTGCGAGCCGGCCGTCCTTCTTTGTTAAAAACAGATGGTTTTATAGAAGCAAAAGTTAAAAGAAATATCCCGCCATTGTTTTTTCAGCCCACAGAAACTATGCCAGGAAATCGCTTTAACGATTGGTTTCCCGCCCATCGTGGCATTCTTTGATTCGGGGTGGAGAGGTGGGAGCGTACAATTATGACATACAATCGGATCGGAATTTGCCTACCAACTATGTAGATACAAAGGAACCTGAATGAAATTTGTAGTACCCAGGAGATTACCCTAGGCTGCCCTGCCGAGGGGAACATGCTCCTTTGCAACTCATCCTCTTAAATGGGGCTGGAACATCAGGAATCAATGTGAATACTCCGGTGGTGATTCTCCACGACAGTGTGGGCGACAAGTTTCTGCTAAAGTAAAATGTAAAAACTCCGGCTAAAGAAGAGATCTGGCTGAATCCGAGCGACCCAAGGATCCTACCCGGGAACAACAGCTAGGCTTCGACGATTCTTGGACAACTAACAATAAGGACCGTCCCATGGACATTTTTGGCGGAAAAGTGAGAGCAGTTCGTATTATCACACGATCCCATGCTCAACCTCAGATTCTTCCAGGACAACTGACGTTCAGATGAAGTTCTTCGTTCTCGAGCTCACATCACCCATATGAGATCTTTGGTAATGATATTGCTGTCAGCTCATGAGATGGGAATGAGGAAACTTCTGGCCAGACCTACCAAACGGCGGTGGTGTGAAGGGGGAGGGGGAGGAAGGGGAGTGTTGGAAGGGGAGTGTTGGAATGCTTTCATTCTGTGCGCTTGGGGAGAAGGCGGTAAATCTGGCGTTAGACAAATTAGACAAGCAAATAGCTCCACCTATTACATGAAGAAAGCGGTAATCCCTGATTCAAGATCCTATGAGGACCCCTCTCAACTAACTAGATCGAGTGTGACCCCTCTACGACCAGGTAAGAAGCCCATAGAAGCCTCCAGGTTGTTGCGTAGCTAGCCTTTCCAGACCACTTGATGATAAGCAAGGAATCAGATGATTTCTGCTTGTCCCAGTTTTCTTCTTTAAAATAATCGTAGGACGGATAGGTCTATCCTTTATTCAATTCCAGGTCTTTTTTTCAAGTACCAATAATGGCTCTGCTGCAGAGTCTCACTGAGTGGGGATAATGATATATCTCATCCAGTTGCCATCCGCTGGGTTACCAAGTGGGAAGAGGGCAATGAAAAAGTGTTCCCGCGTTCATTCCATAGGAGTATGAGAAAAACCTAGGCCAAGTGATTGCAATCAGGCTTCTAAATGGCCTATCAGCTTGTGAATGAACTAGTTTGACGGAGGTTTTTTGCAACGGCTTGTAATTGAAGTCGCAACAAATCAAGTCTCAGTCTTTTCTTATAGTTTGTACTAATCGGGTCTTTGCTGCTCTGACGGGTGACCCTACTCGATTTTCTAGTGAGCACCCACCATTGCCCCGTTCCGCTTGCATTGCTCCTCATTGCTGTGAACAATTAGCGAAGGTGGCGAAAAAAACCACGTTTCTGTGCGCCATCTTGGATGGCGATTGTGAACATATGTGTGCCCTGCGATGAATTGGGAAAGAGAATGCGATGAGAGCCAGCCGGCCCGTTGGACGACTCCGTTCTGCCCTCTGCAAAGTAATTGAGACGCTCGGATGCTGGTGTTGTCTTCGCCATCAGTTAATGGAAAACGCATCGATCAGGGCGGTAACATGGTTTCGGAAGGGGTCCGGACCTTCGCATGGTGGACGTTGGAGGGCTTTGAAGCTTATTGTCGCTCAGAGGCACAATCATTTTATCCTTGTCTGGTTCTACGGACTTTCAACAGTTAAGTATAATAGTCCACATTTTACAGAGTGTACAGGGACCTTTATGGTATGACTTCAACGGGATCTTTCACGAAATGCCTCAAGGCTACATGCACTAGCGAATGCCCAACCGAAGTGACTAGGCTAAATGGCTGAATTATTGATATGAGGGCGGGAGACGAGGGTTGGAACTAGCTTATACACTATAGATATACCTTAAAAGCAGAGTGTCTCTGCGTTTCCATATTTGCCGAAATATCTCTCCTAAGCGCTTTGCGTCTCTTCCGGGGCTCTACCAGGATATTTCATCCAATTCGATTCCGCTTTGTATACGCTCAAAATGCTTGTGTCGAAGCACATGGAAGCCCGTGCAGGATGTACTGGGCTTAAATAAGCAGTCGAAAAATTCAACAAAACGGTTGATGTGGACGGCGTTCTGCCACGCTTGAAGCGATGCGGAGAAATAACTTCATTCAGTTTTCAGCTAATGAAAATCGAGTATTGTGAGCAATGAGAATCGCAGTTCACCGCGCTGGCGGATCGGTCGCGCTGCCGAGTCGACGCGAATGAGATGGTTCCAGGTAGTAGATGGCAACAACAGGCAATTCAGAACCAGAAATAGTCATCAATATCTACGATGACGGGTTCGACATGAAGTCCGGTGCTTCAAATCGACAGGTTAACACGAGTTGAGAAAAACGCGGCCTTTCGCGGCCGCGGCGGGAGGCGGTGAGTTGCTGATTCTTCTTGACGTCTCCCAAAAAAATTTCATAGGGATCTTCCGATAAGATATGCAGATGGCTGATTCCTCATCACTGATTCCGATTAGACACGCACCTTTTAGGAGTTTTGACGCGGGGAGGCGGCTGAATACATCATGTGCTTATCCATGGATTCATTAGGCCCGTCTCAGCTAGTACCAACACCTAACACGAACTGACTCAAGACCTCTACTGCCAGCTTTAACCAGTTTGACTATCATTGGTCACTGGTGGAATTAAACTAGAGAGCCCCATACTCTGCGACGCCTTCTGCCACTGCTCCAATCCCCTTTGCAAAGAGAAGTCATCACGTTGCACTTTTCCCTTTCGAAATAAGCTTTGCATGAGACGGCATAGCCTCAAGATGTCATTTAAGGCCGAAGTTTTTGATATAGAGCCGGCCACTTTTCATGCATATTATAGTGGTGACGTGGGTATGGGGTGGAGCGAAACACGCCTATCTGGATGGTTATCTACCCATGGCTTAAGAGAGCCAGTGGGCAATTAGCCTCCCACCAGCCGCTTATGTCAAAGTGCTTATTAGAGGTAAGTGATCTGAAGCCTTGTGGGCCGGCGGAAACGACGCTGTGGGCGAAACATCCGCCCTCCAGGTCGCTATAGGTCTATGATCGAATTCCAGCGCTAATGCAGGTGCCAGCTGTACAACAAGGACGGCGGAGAGGCCGATTTCGGGGACGGGGGAAGGAGGGGGGGGGGCATTTTGTACTATCATTGCTTCCTTAGTTCCGGTTTACAAGTCTCACTCTGGCGAAACCTGTGAACTCTTGTGAAGCTGGAGCAAGGTCGTCAAGCCATCATGTTAAAACCTGTCAACTCGAGAAGAGGCTGTCTAGATAGGTCGACACGTCGATGGGAAGTAGCAAAAGTGCAAATGCCCCCCGTCGCCGAACTGCGCCCGGAGGAGGTTTTTCTGAGGTTTCATTTGGGACCTCCCTCAGTTGGTTCATTTATTTTCATTGAATCGTTTTTCTCTTCGTCACACGTACTTCTGCACTACTGTATTCTTATACGGTAAACTGTCACGCTTTGCCGACTCGGAGCTGTGTCACATCATAAGCAGGTGAT
>MU931462.1:0-10148 GCA_036418165.1 Cooperia oncophora
CGTAACCCCAGCAATAAGGTTACGCTTTGCCTGAAGTTTTAATTTATAAGGATTTCCAAAGCAAAGCCCTCCATCGTGCTGAGAAAGTCCAAACCAACAACTCAGAAAGTCCTTTCCTGGGGACAGGTGTTCTTCTGGCTGTTGTGATCCCCCATCCTTAGGACGAAGCTCCTTCCGGTTGTAAGGATAGTGTTGCCCCTGCTAACCACGCAGATCATCTTTGGGACCGACACGAGTTTAACACATGTGGAATCAAAATCCCAAGTTCCTATATCTTTCCTGAACCAAGAGAAAGTCTCAGTTCTGGCGTACTGCCTTACTGAACGGGCTTTCTTTGTGGCTTGTGTATCGGAGATCGGCGCAGTTCGGCGACGGGGGGGGGGACATTTTGCACTTTTGCCACTTCCCATCGACGTGTCCAAACCATCGAGAGAGTCTTACGAGAGTTGACAGGTTTGGCCTGACAAGCTTGCTCCAGCTACACAAGAGTTCACAGGTTTCAGAGTAGTCTTGAAACCGGAATTAGTGAAGCTGCGAGAGTGCCAAATGCCGCCCCCCCCGTCGCCGAACAGCGCCCCGGAGATTCTTACTAACCGCGTCGCATAGAGTTGGTAAGGAATGTTCTGGGGGAATAGTATGCGGATTAAAAAAAAGAGAAAGAGAGGCTTTTTGAGGCGCTGTTCGGCCCAGGGGAGGCATCACTTTGACAAGTTCCTTTCGCTAGTTCGTGTTAACTAGGAAGTTTCATTTTGATGAGATCAGTAAAACCATGTAAAGCTGCAAAATGGTATAGTCGAGCCCTTTCTGGTTATAGAGTTACATAAATTCACGGGTCTCTACAAGGTAGCCTGGGCAGGCTTCTCTGTGTAACATTTCATCCTCCACCACCAAGCCGAACTGCGCCCGTTTTCGGAGTGGACTATTCTGATGGTAAGCCAAGGCGGATGTACGGTACAGAAAGAGAAAGCGTGAAGTAGCAGCCACAAAAGCAGCGAGCAAATGACCTAGAAGATTGGTCAAAACATTGAAACCAACAGCTTTCTACAGCAGTAAATGTAAGTGTCCCGGGAAACATGGACCAACCCAACAGGGTGCGTTTCACAACTGTAAGGTCACCCTCAACTTTTGCGTTGTCAGAACAGTCATTCATTTGGAGTGTTTCTGTTAGGACTCGGTGACTCTCCATCGAGAAGTAGCCTAACTGCTTAACAGGAACATTTTTGCCTCGAAGGCACTGCCCACTCCTTTCAAAATGGTGAGCTGTTCGGCCCACTAATCGCAAGATGGAAAATAACGCAAAAGTGGAGAAAAATGCAGAAAACCCACCCGAATCGCCCTGCAGGAGTCCCACACTGGACCGCTCTTGTGCGTGCGTACTGCGAAGGGTGGGCGTGGTCGGACAAGTTCTCACTTGTGTTGGTGCCAGCACTTTCACCCTCTCACTTCACTCTCACCGTTCGAAACATTTAGGCTACCAGTGGAACAATCGCACTTCCAGGAAACCTATAGGATCGAAAGTTGGGCGTTGCCGTGGCCAGTGGGCGGGCCGTGGCCTCGTTGCGAGCGTGTAACGGGTTTCTCACGTAATTTTGAGCTGAGTGAAAGCTGTTTATCTTGATACTTGCAGAGAAGGGCTAACTATTTTGCGTGCTGCAGTCGACGACTGTTCACATAATCTTTACTGAAAACGGTGTTCGAAAGCTCTCATCCCGTCTAAGACAAGAAATGAGGGATTCATGCAGCAGATATTATTTGGATATTTGGAATCCTATTGCTTGTATGCTCGCCACACTTATACTGAGTGCCCAGAGTAATCAATTTCACTTTGCTTCCGAAAAAACGAAAAAAAACGAAGAATTTTCAGGTGACTTTATGATTATGGAACGCACTGTAGTGGTCCGTTGCGCTACAGTATGCCCAGAGAAAGCTTACGTAGCGATTGCCTTTGGTCTGGTCGTAGTACCATGGCCTAATGATTCGAGTTGATTCCGCGTCTGAAAAAAATTTCTTTTTCAAAGCGTTCATAGTTCCATTTTTGACCCCTTCCTTCTACTTACATGCCAAAGAACTTTATATGAATCCCAATCCGTGTCTAGAAAATCGCCGATGTATTTATTTAGTTTCTTTACCGATTTGTTGAACGTCCGCATACAGCTGAAAATAGGTCACATTCATGTACCAGAGAGCATCCTACGTAGGGCGATCCTAGCGGGGGGGGGGTCGTTTCTGGTGGCCGGAGAAAGGGGGGGGGTGGAGGATTGTAGAATTCTTGGTGAAAAATGGAAAATTTTTCCAATTTTTTGGAAAATGTGATAGGAGGATAGGAAAAGTGGCGGATGGGGAAAGGAGGGAGGTTGTAGCAGAGGACGAAAATGGAGGTGGTGTGTTTTCCCCGGGATCCTCACCAGCGGCAGGAAGTGCCATAAACAGTACACCACTTCTTGCTACTTCCAAGGTGCCTACCATCCATTCTGGAGCGTACCAAGGTGCCGATTGCATTTCCCGGACAGTGAACCCAATGAGCTGCTCGGCAAACTCGTCCAGGAAGTCACCTGCAACACAGAAAAATACAATCAACTACCTCGACTTATCAAAGCTAAAGCGTACCTTCACCAGGACGCAGCTCGCATCTCCGCTCCCTTTTCGGATTCCCAGGGTCGCTGGTCAATTGTTCTGGCTCCTGCTGTTGACTCCACTTTCTCAGGTGCTTCGGTTGGCTGCTCCCCCTTCTCAGGTGCCCCTGATGGCTTCGTTTCGTGGTGCTGCCCCGCTTTTCAGGTGCTTCGGTTGGCTGCTCCACCTTCTCAGTGGCTCTTGAGGGTTCTTTCCCAGTGGCTGCTCATGCTCTTTCTTCTGATGATGGTGCCCATTTTTGCTAGGTGGTTCGCCGGCTGGCTGTCCCCGCCTTTTCAGGTGCCAGTGTTAGCTGTTCCACTTTGCTAGGTGGTTCGAGTGGCAGCTCCACCTTCTTAAATGCCTCTGGTGGCATTGGTTCGGGTGAGTGCACTGCCTTTTCAGGTGTTGCGGGTGCCTTCGCTGCTTCTTCGTACATCTGCGGTTTTGGCGACTCTGGAGCTACATGGTTCGGACTAGCGTTGAGCAAGAGCCCCATGTCGAATATGAGGGCCAACATCAGTAGTACGATGAGATGCCGCATGACCCTGGGAAAATGCTAAAATGATGGAGACCGCTGGTGAAATCTTCTATACTTCTCGCTGTCAACACTGTTGCTATCAAAAGACGTTATCAGTTTCGCTCATTTTGTCCACTCGAGCTCATCTTACGTGCAGTCTTGTTTTTTGCCGACCTTGGGACATCTCAAGAGGCTTGGGTGGCCTGCCAGCTCCTACAGTTGGTTGAAAATGAACTGGCGCCACCCAAAGCCTGCCCACCCCTCTTCTGAATCGCCCTTGCATCTACAGCGGACAAGACTCCACTTAATCAAGTCACAGGGTGCAGGATTGAACAGTTCAATCAGAGCGTGCTCATCTGAAATCGTTCAGCACCTTTCCGAATACGCCATGCTTCCGACACGTCGTGACAGATTGCTAGGGCTCTGAGCAATATGTGGACCATAAGTATGTATAGTCATATCAATAAACAAGGGCAGGAAGCGCGAAGAAAACAAGGGCAGGAAGCGTGAGGAATAGGTGTAACGTGACAAAGATAGGTTAATACTTGTTTAACTCCAAGTTGCAACAAACGATAAAGGATGAAGGACGGAGGTCGTGAGGAGACAGCGACCAATAGCTGTGCATACACAGGCCAATCGAAAAACAGTATTTCACAGATGCCATTGCAATACAATATTGATATCTCTGCCATGGCTCCTGGCCGCTCCCCCCCCCCCCCCCAGTCCCCCCTTGCGCTAAATACCCTAGCTCGCACTGCAGGTGAAGGACGTATGGACACGCTAAATTTGGTGGGCTCGCTTCCCAGGACATTCTTGCCAGTACCCGCTACGGGTATTAACGCTGCACGTATGTAGTGCGTATATCCATGTAAGCCCCCGGGCCTGCCGTCATATTCCACCTTCTCAAATGAAGCAATCGAAGCATCAGTATGGTCGTCCTATTTGTTGGTGTGGGCGGGGCGCGGGGTGGACATTCGGTTTCCCTGTAATGTAGAGCCTTGATAGGCCTATGAAATCACTTTTTTTGAAAAAGCGCTAACGCAGCCGCCTTGCATCGATTGGAGTGGGATTCATCCTTTTGAAAGACGTAATTACCCCTACACGATCTTAAAGATTTATCTTACCTACTGCCTTGAGGCTCTGTTCGATAGTGATGGATATAATGTGGTCGTTTTTGAAGTCTTAGCCTACAAGCAGAGGAATAGGGTGCTATTCAGGCCTGGCTTTACACGACAACTCGCCGCCAACTTCACACAAAGCATAGCTGGTGATTCGGGCGGAATTTTAGCCTACACTAGCGCCCTCTCCGTACCCCTCATACATCTCCTTCTGCGCGCGCTGCCCTTCCATAACCGACCGCCATCTTCTCTTAGGAATTTTCAAATTTGCCCGAAGGGGGGGGGGGCGGGGGCATGTACTCTCTCGACCACCCACTTTGATACTGAAACGTTCCGAACCGCCAATTAGCGGGAGTGCGCATGAAATGAGAAAAAACAACCATCAAGAAAAAATTTTTCCTAGTGAGTGCCCCTATCCAGCAACCGCATAAACGACCTCCCCTACAAGGAGAACCAACTCAGATGCACAGTTAGAGCCACATAGAGCGTGAATACTAAGGAAATCTGCACCGTTCAAGACTGAGGTAAATTTGCTATCGATTTTCAGTCTCATGTCTCCGAATGAGAACAAAGAAGAGCAGGTGATTGAAAAAAACCCCAAATGCAGATGGTTCGTTTCGCCCCTTCTCAACGACCCGTCGCTATTTAGCTGACCCCTTGTAAACGGCCCTTAGGCTTTCACAAGGCAACTTCTCTGCCAGACTGATATTCAAAATGGTGCTGTTGTAAGCGATCTGGCTCAGTTTGGATTGCGGGGGGATTTGCACTTTCGTTACTTCCCATCGTCTTTCTCAGCCAAAATATAATGACATCTGTGAAATGACTTGTTTAAGCATGTACGTGATACGCCATCAAAGGAAGTTGTTACGCGATTACTTGTCACTCTTGTAAGCAATACCTGTCTACCTCTAAATGCAGTGAACCGACGGTGGATAGCAAGCCGAAACGAAAATAAATGCCCTTCCTCCTTCCCTACACATCTGCGTCAAGGATTGTCCAAATGGGCGGGGCCGTCAACAATACATATTTTATGCTGTGCCTTCTTATTTTGTGTCGCTATGCCATGCACCAGGTTTTCTTGCTTTATGTGATGTCTGTCAAAAAGAAACCGGTTTGCTATTTGCCCTATCTCGAACTATCACTCGTTATCACCAACTATTTCCAAATATCGCTTTCCGTCACTCGCTATGACTCATTTCCTCTATCCTATCCTTGAGTCTCGTTCCCGAGAGATCTTTCATGACATCACATGCCTCCGGATACTCCAGTACTACCTTTGAGGTGGGGGGGGGCGGAAACTGAACAAGCTTCCCGGAGATACAGAGCAAGAATTCAGGAAAACACGTACCGCAGGCTCACTTAGCTTTACTTTCAAAATTACTCTTCTCGAGCGCAGCTCGGCGATGGGGAGGGGGAATACTGTACTTTCGCTACTTTATTAGTTCCGGTTTACAAGTCTCACTCTGGTGAAACCTGTGAAGCTCGGAGCAAGCTCATCTAGCCACCATGGTAAAACCTGTCAACTCTCACAAACCCACGGAATGGCTGCCTACATTGGTCGACCCGTCTATGGGAAGTAGAGAAGTAGCAGAAGTGCAGAATGCCTCCCCCCTGGCCGAACTGCCCCCCCCCCTCCAGACTCGTTTGGGAGGATAAAAAGAATGAATTGTCCATTGGCCGGCCCAGACAATTTATGTATCAGCCGAACGGCACTTAAATGTTTCTATGATGTGAAATAAATTCAAAGAGTTACTCCATCCCGAAAATAGGCCAATCCGTAAAGAAAGCTCTACTATTTAATCCCTCGATTTTTTGTTGTTGCTAACAGTCGCCTCCAGCCGCCTTCTGTCGCTCGGTGTTGCTGACCCCCACTCTCGTGCTGTCATTTTTTTTCGATTTTGCTTTCACATTCATGCAAATCAGGTCTCTTCTTAACCCCTAATCATTTCCTTCTGACTGCTTCCGAACGTTCTTGGAGTATTGGGCCAGCGTTTCACTCCTTGCTCACTTGCCGGAATACGAATGTCAGTAGGATTCGATGAATCTTTACGGGTGGCACTTCTGGTCGGCTTAGCCACAGTGCTGACAGAACGGGTGCAGGCGGCCGTTGCAACAAACTTGAATGGGGTCCACAAATGAAGGTGATTTTTTTGACTTTTTTGTTCGTTAGCCAATATAAAGACAGTTGGGAGGGGCAGCCAGTAGCAAGATTGGGTCACGTCCCTTTTCTGCTGTACCGCGCTTCTCTCTACGAGATACAGTGTGGGTTGTTTGAAAGCAGTGGAGGGTGCAGAGGGGCGAGCAGAGAGTGGCGCGCTCTAACCAAGTGCCTGGCTTGCCCCTCCCACCTCTAGCAGTGCACTTGAAAGTTTGCTGAAGACTACCAGGCCTCGAATATAAAGAATCAAGATGAATGTTGAATGCTAGTCTTCCCAAGATTGCCTGATTGTTCATGGATCCATTTGATCCTGAAATTGGATTGCTACTGGTTACCACATAAGCCATACTTCCAGCAAGTTGTGGCATCGGCCAGTTTGCGTGCGATGGCCGCTGTGTCCCACTGAAATGGAAGTGCGATGGCGAGACCGACTGTACAGACGGTTCAGACGAGATGTCTTTCTGTGGTTGGTTCCGCCATACAACTTTCTTAAATCGCGGTAAATGAGCCTAGAAACCGGCAGATATGTGGTGTAGAAGTTACGCGGTGGACGAGTTTTAGTGCGATGTGGTTCGGACGAGTTTCGCTGTCAGTCTGGACGTTGCTTGCCAAAGTCGTATCTATGCGACGGCACTGCTGACTGTGGTATCAACGGTGTTGACGACAATTCGGACGAGGACCCATCGATATGTGAGTTTATTCAATTTGATTTTACTCTTTGTTTTCAATGCAGAATGGCTGATACTTCTTGGAGCGGGTTGGGGGGGCGGGGGTGCGACAGTGGGTCAATGCCTTCTGGCCATTCCTAATCAAAGCTTGAGCCTAGTAGAGATTAGGTCCGTCGCTGCGGAAGCTTCCTTGGCGCACCGCTGGTCATCTGTGCTGCTAAGCTTAAAGGCACAGTTCGCGACCGCAAATTGCGGGAAACGGAACTCAAATAGGCACAAAAAAGTGCTAAGTATCTGATTAGCGGAGAAAAGCAGCAGAAAAAGCAGTCCGAAATGTTATAGAGAAAGATAACATAGTGGCTACTAGCTAGTAGCTAGCAGCCGGTGAGGGTCGGCATGGGCCTAAGGGGTGTCCATGGGCCTAATTAGTCAGCTTCTAGCGGAGTTCTTGCCGTTTTTCACATTTTGAAAAGTAACCTAGCGCACAAAAAAACCAAAACAAACATCAGAAATCGCGCCTTCCGGATCGCTGACACATCTCGAAGAGGTCATAGCCTTACTTTTGATCGCCGCAATGCTGCCTTTGAGGTTTGCCCAGGGAAGTGACTTGGGGGTTTTTATCTCGTGTCGCCACCCAACGCCAGACGCTCATGCAGAGTGGCAATGGAAGACTTGGCAAAGCAAAAAAGACCGTTAGAGTACGTGTTATTCTGCTACTGATAGAGGCGGTAAGCCAGTTTCTGGACCAGTCAGCGGCGAGACCATGCCCGTTTTCTGCTCGTCTGCGTCCTCTCACCAGGCTAGGGCATCTGGCTGAAACCGGTGAGAGCTCAAACGGGCAGAAAATATGCATGCTTACTATCACCTGTCGCCCCTCCCAACTAACTTAGAGCACAGAGAAGGTCAGTATAGGCAAGCTGTACTTTAAGCTGATGGGCAAAGCTGAGCGATTGCTGGAATGTCTTTGCCTATCAAGTAAGTATAGGGTTATTCATGCCTTCATAAGACAACTTTGTCCGCCAAATTTCTATTCCTGTCGTCACGAGGCACGGTGTATCCATTTGTCGCAGTTTTGCAACGGTATTGCTGATTGCAATGATCATTCTGACGAGCACCATAAATGCTGATGACTGTGAGTGTTTCTTTTCTGTTTTCGTTTTGGTCGTTTTGGCGCCGTTCGGCTGGGCTGGTGGTGAGGGGGGGGTGTATGCAGTGTGCACTTCTGCTAACTGCCATCGTCGTGTGGAACCCGTTGAAGTTGCAGATTTATATGCAGATTTTGCTGAAGGCATGCCAGTAGTACCAAAAGTTTTTGTAATTACTTCGTCCAGCTTACTTGTTTAATCACCTTGCTTAAGCCTTTCAAGCAGTAAGTAAGAAGCAGCGAAAGTGCAAAGTCCCCCCCTCAAGCCAAACTGCGCCTGGCTTTGATTTTCGTATTCCTTTTCGATAAACTTTGGGATGAAACAGAGTTTCATCCTCCATACAACCGATTTCGAAGTAGGGAAGGTGTCCTAGATGAGATTCCGTTCCCTTTTGCGTGATATTTGGCGCGACTTATTGCTGCAGGAGCTTCACCCGCGACAAATGTGGCTCAGGATCTTTTGATGAATTTCCTGACACCTTTCCTCCATGTAAGACGTTGTTCTCTTGGTTTTTCACATAGTGTTCGCTAGGGGTGCTGGGGAGTGTGGGGGAGGGTTGGCACAGCGTCAAATTATTCTCTACCAACTGTTGTCGCCTGCCCAACATCAGCAACTGGTGAAGAACTGGCTAGCACCACGCCAAATCCAGCTTATTTTACACGACCCAGCATCCACAGCGAACGAAACGCAGTCCACGCAGGTGCAGTCCACGCTTATCGTGTGGGTGGGGCCACCCGCCCGCCCTATTGTACGCTAATAGAGAAGTGCGCTCCCACTTCGCTTCACTGTATAACTTGGCAGGCGCGCAGTTAGAAAGCCACGTAGGTCGATCGTCTCTGCGGCTGTGTCCGCCCACATTATAAGCGTGGACTGTGCCTTGAAATGAGGTTTCAGTCTAGTCGTGACCTCCATTTAGGGTTTAGCTTGGCTCTCATTCACGAAAGTACTGCCTTTACTGTGAAAAGAAATGAAATTCAGGGCACAATATCACTTGTCACTATGGCGTCGGTCTTACCCTGGAGGGGCCAGTCTGCTACTGCCCGTCGGACCAAATATCCGTCGGTGACCAATGCGAACCAGAAGATAAGTGCTTACGGCGTAGCAAAGGTGAGGATCGGATGAATTTCGCAGATTTTTTTACAGCATTCTGAGCTTCAATGACTTCCAAATTCCGAATAGATCTACACCTACAAGATTGGGAAGCTCTCCTTTTCTGAAAGCTCCGCCCATTAGCGTAAACTCCGCCCACTCGGCGGCTTCTACCGTGATTCAGACTAGAATTGCTGTCATTTTTTCAGGGCAAGCTCCAATATGTTCTCAGCAGTGCCAGGACTTGGGTAATGGCTTGTCCGAATGTGAATGTCATGAGGATTTTCGACCTAACGGAAGTTACTGTGACCCACGTAAGCTATCAAATTATTGATTTTTCCAATTATTGGGTTTTCGTGGCTTGAGTGTAATTTTTTAAAAATCAACTGCATACTTTTCATTTCGAGAATTCACTTTTTATAGTCATCTCCTACTTGTTTTTCTTCGTGATTTGTAAGCTGCGCAAATGCAATGTGAAATATATGCGGCTCTGCATGGGAAATTCGCAGATGCAGGAGCGATGCGGTTGCGCTGCGTTCATGGCTTTACAAAATGCTAAGTCGCTGATAGCTCGCTTTGTGTATTCATTTCAGTCTATTTCCAGGAAATTCCTTGCGCAATATGTGTCTGCTTTCCTTCTTCTCCTTGTACTCTGTCGTCACCAGTGGACGCAATCCGTCCGCACACGTCTGAACCCCCCCCCTCTGACACGCAGCATCGCGTCAGTCTAATACTAGAAATTCATTCGATTTGCCTCGATAAAATTGGGATGCTCAAGTGGAACAATAAAACGTCATCAGTTCTCCTGTAGCATTTCAAAATTTATTTTTCTTTTGT
>MU931463.1:0-15604 GCA_036418165.1 Cooperia oncophora
CCATCTAACTCAAGAGGCACATCATTAGACTTTCATCTATAAATGCAAGGACTCACCTTAGGTCGAAGTTTTTCGGTAACAGAGTATGTTCAAGATTCAATTCCCTTTTGCGGAGCAATGTGTTACAGTTGAAGTATCAATCTTTCAAAAGACATGCGAGAGATTTTGTAGAGAACAGAACTTGGTTATAAATTGCTACATAGGATTTGGAGAACAAGTTGCGTTTGGTTGTATACTGGTTTTTAGTTGTTTAGCTGTGTTGTGCTTTATTTATTGATTGTGCTCTGTCACGTCGACCGAATAGATAAATAAATAAATAAACTGCCGAGTATAATTGAACATGAGAGGGCGCAGACAAGCAGCGCGTTTAGCTTTAGATGGGCGCATGCCTCTGTCCGCGTGCTTTGGCTGTGATGAGGGTGCCAAAAGGCATCAGGCTTCCTCGAGCCCCATTTCAGCAAACTTGAAGTCACAAAAGCAACACACTTCTACAACTGCAGTCATTCAACGCACACCCGGCAAGGATCAGGCACGCTTCTCGAAAGCGTGTACAGCGTATCTTTGAGTCTTCTCTATAATGGTTTCGACGCTATTTCACATTTTCTGTGCCATTCTTTATAAGGGGCCACACTTTGATTGGAACGTTCCCCTCACTAAAGGTAGAACGAAACCCTACTTTTTTCTAGACAATTTGACCCCTGAACACGAACGTCGCATCTTGGGTGAACCGGGAATATCTCTTGCTCGCCAAAGGCTGGGGTTTGGGCCCCACGCAGATCTAACGCCGGGAAGGATTTCGATCAAAATCTGGCTAGCTGTTCCGAAGAGCGAGGCGGTTAGGGCTGAGTAAAGCAGGCTTTCTTCACTCCTTAAGAACAGTCCTCTCTGGTAAACCGGACCTCGTTCCTGTAATCTATGCATATGACCTTACATACAGGGGGGGCAAAAAAGTCACTTCGACCGAGTCACATATCAGCAAAGTTTTCGCTGCCCAGACAGAGGACGTGGATACGAGTACCAGGGCGGAAGATACCCAAGATGTTCCTCTATAAGCAGGAGCTGGCTCTCGCCCATCACCTTCATGTACACCAAAATATGAAGTCATCTCCAGTCGCAGCCTGACTGGAGAAGACCTTTGGAATTCATGTCACCTCCAAAGCTGCGAAACTTCTAGTATGGAGTCACCCATGGATAGCTACCTGGAGACCAGTACTCTCAATCTGGAAGACCTCCAACATCGAGCAGCTCCGACAACGTCGCCACGGTCTAGGACATCATCTTCACCACAGTCGTCAAGGCGCGGGTTGATGGTATGGACCGGACGTACCTGGAATGGGAAGACCAATATTTTCTTCGTGGACCCCGGACATAAGGTGAGCGCTGGCGGTTACATCGAGCAACTAAAAGAATATCCTCTCCACATGTCGTCGCCCGTACCTTCTTGGAAACTTTGTACTGCTACAGCATTGGGTGACACCACATGGAATCGAAGGGCGTTGGAGAAAACTCTCGCCTACTTGAAATGGAAGAGAGCTGAGTACCTGAAAGAAGAATGGAAATATCCAAGTAGGTCACCTGACCCAAATCCCCTCAATTACCTGGTTCGGGCGGAGTTCAATAGGGTGGTCTACGGTGGCGGAGAAATCGACTATCTCGCTGATCTCAGGCACCACTCACGGTCGCGTGGCAGAATCTCTCGATGGCGCTCCATCCAGAAGTCTGTGCGGCGTTAGTGTCATAATAGTATTTATTACGCCTCCTTTAACTTGATGGTGCTGGAAATGTCCGATTGAGAATTCTTAATAAGGTATAAGTTTCATAGGCGCCCGGGAAAGTCAATAAGAAAAGTGACTTTACTTTTGCCCCCCCCCCCCTGTATCATCTTTAACACGCTTATTCGAAGAACACCCCACATCTTGAAGAGGGCTCTGATCTTGTGAGACTTGTGCCGCATAGCTCCCTTGATGGTTCCATGGTAATGCTTATCCCTCATCTTCAATCTGTCGAGCACGGATCCTGTCGCAAGGTGATCATTGAAGAAAGGTTGCTTCTTATCAGAACTAATTGTAAAAAACTTATTCGAGCGTTATCTGAGCTGAGAGTCGGTCTTTGCGCCGACGGAGAAATATGTCTCTTTACTGCTAATATAGAGTCACACCCTTTCAGAGCCTTCACTCTTTTCTACGAATCTTCTCGAAAGTTCGTTCGTTATCAAGTCAGTCTTGTTGTGGAGGAATATATTCTATCGAATTTTTCGCGACAAAATGCGCTAATAGAACTCTAATAAACTGAGTTCTATTGGTAGTAGTTACTGTTTTCGTACCTTTCAAAAATTTACAAAGTGGATGCAGCCTAGCGCTTCCTCGATTTCAGTGATTCCTCTTGTGCTGAAAAGTGTGCGGTATACGCTAGAACTCCCATTCCCCTCCTTTCAGAAGAACGGTATCTTAGTTGCCGTCTATCGGGGTTATGAGGCCGAAGTTTTTTTTCGTTAGGTGACCTAATTCCTCTTCAGCCCTGTTTATTCCGCTCCAGGGATTCGTTTTGATGTCCAAACATCGTTTCCTTCTTGGGTGCCCTACAACCTTGATTTACTCACTTTAGTTAGCTTATTCAGAGCCCGGACATACAGAGATAAAGTCGCTGCTCAGCAGTCCGCTGTCCCAGGATCGAATCCCAGATCGGCTGCAAACCTCTCCCTCTGGTGTCGATGACTTGCTGCCTGACTTGTTATCGAAAATGAAAACACTGTCTAGCTTGCGCGACTGGCTCCCTCAAAGGCAGAATTTGCGATAAGCCATAAGCCAACGAAAGGTTCGTGATAGCAGGGTTAGAAAGCTAGTGCTAGGGTGTGCTAGTCGACTTTCCCGTAAAGGAAAATGAGTGGAATCTGTTGAACCTCGAATAAGGCCCCATTTGTGCCAAGCGAGTGATGAAGATTTGAGTGGATATCTGGTGAGAGCCCAGAGAAGAGAGAGAGTACGCAAACGAGCAAGACAGCAGATGAAAGTGGGCAGAGCAGATGAAAGTGGGCTGAGTCACTTGACGGGAGACTGTACCCCAACAACACATACCTCCAGGGACCTTCTCACTAACATTTCCAGGGAAGGTCCCTGGAGGTGGTGGTCCACGTGCACTTTTGAGCGAAGAAAGTGGCCCACAACTGCAACTGTGTATTCATTCATCTTACTCATAGCACGTACCTCCCTTGAAGTTGATTTTAAGTCAACATTGTCTGCATGACCATTACGGTGTCATGTTCCCGGCATGCTTACAATTGAGTCGTGTCAGTATTTGCTCCGTTCAGCTTCTTCAAGACACACGAGCGCTGAACGACGCAATGTGCTACAAAAGCGCAGGCAGAGCCCCGGAAGCTTGCGCAACTGTCCTTCGTGTCCCTCAACGATGTTCATAACTCCATTCCCAGAATCGTTCAGCGAAATCGAGAGCAAGATTGAAAATCAGCGTACAAAGGTGCTTGTAGGAGTATACATGCGCCCCATCTCGAATGGACATGATCATTCAATATCCTTCCCTTATTAGCATCTTCCTTCATTTCAGTGGTTCTCTTCTTATGATTTTCGTCATACATTCCTGCATCCAGTGCTGTAAAGCCCTGAGCCTGAGCGCTGCCCCTCGTATCCCTCAATGATCCTTGACTATATAGTCTCTATACCTAACAGCAGGAAGGAGAAAGCGCACGTGTTCCGTCTTCACTGACTCCCCCAGAACCTGCTGTGAAATATGCTCTCAGTGCAGGACCATGATATCGTTCTTCTCTTAATACATCCCTTTATGTACATGCTTCCACCACTTTCTCCAGTACAGATTCCTTTCTGTAGCGACATTTGTGCTCTCGAAGGGAAGCAGCGGTAGAATACTGGTTGTTGTAAGCCCGTTAACTCAGTAACTCGTTCATTAAACCACATTAGTGTAGGGGTTTGACGTTCAAACTTGTTCATAAGGGCTGACCCTAATCGAGGGGTCGTCAACTTTTTGCATAATGCATAAGCCACATTCATTTGCAAGATCGCCGCGACGCAATCGACAAGGACAGCGGGAGTTTCCTGCTTTCAACAGCAGCATTTTTCCTATTCTTTAGCATGCTCTGTCCGTCTTATTGAATTCTGAACGTTTTTGTTCAACCTACTCTCCGACTCTGAAGGCGGAGGTGCTGTAGTAACAAGTGGCCCACTCATGCGCGTTAGAAGGTCAAATCGGCTACAACCCGGACCAATTGAGACCAATAAGTGAGCTGACGACGACGGATGGACACCACTCTCCTCCCCTCCCCCGGTCTACCATACACTACAGTGAATCATCATTACTTTCTTTCTAACCTACCAAATAGCTGCCGAAGGCTTCACAGGGACGTGAAGGATCTGAGCGCCCAGATGGGTAAAATCTTCACCATAACTCCTTTATTGAGGCGGAGGTAATGTAGTGACAAGCGGCGCGTTTTGGTCCATTGGTCGGACTCCTGCCTGGCCAAGCAAGCCTTGTACCCTCTGGGGAAGGGATCTGATACCAGATTCGTCTCGGAGGATCGAACACTGACTTCTATTGAATTGCCCGGAAAGTTTTGAGGAAATTTCACTTTAGTTTGAAGAAGTGTTGCAAGCGAATGCGCCAGCAGAGAGTCGTATACTGAGTGCTATGAGAAAGAGAAAGGTTTTGTAAATAAATCCTGATGCTGGTTGGTGTTGTTCTCCATTGTTGGTATGAATTGGCATCACCTGAAAAATGTACCAGCGCGCTCGATTCCCAACGCCTTCTTATTTATCTTCACCATACAGGCTGCTCGATCGCTCAAATCGGCAATGAGGCACCGTCACCGATGCTGGATGAAACGCGCTTCAAAAATTCTCTGTACTAGGAGATCAATCGGTCTCTTACGTGGAAGTTTAGCTTAGATGTTGCGTACGCCCCGCATTCTCAGTACTCGCTTCATTCTAGCTCCCACGCAAGGTAGTCCCGGTAAGGGAAATGGAGTGGACAATATTTTATCATAAATATGAGCTAGTATCTCTTATTGTTGTTGATAAGTGTTAAATGAGCTGTTTGAAATTTCTCAAAACTTTCCGGACACCCTAATACATCGGCTGGCCCCCGCAAGTCATTGTATAGGCCACACATTCAATAAGCCACTACGATTCTGAATGGAAGTAGAATGCGTGCCGCATCCCACAAAGGGATTGATCAACGGCGAAGACTTTATCCTTTATCCTTTTATCCTCTCGTAGATTTCGCAGGCCAGTCCTCTGAACGGTGTTAGTCTTACAATCGGATCATGCAAACTAGAAACTGTGTTTGCTTATTCCCTCTGGTCTCGTTAATCTCTTTGTTATGTTTTAGACTTCATTCCCAGAGCTTCTACTTCGCCCACAGTAATAATTGGTTCCCAAGGGGAGCAAACAGCTCTTCGCATCATTTTTATATTAGGGATTAATAGTCAAATAGCTTAGGAAGGGACCGGATATACTTTTTTGATATTTGGTCATTTGACCAAGGATGGCAATAACAAAAGTGATAAGTGGCTTAGCGATTATCGTCCTTATCGGATAGCTTCCTTTTGCACTTGACTTGCCCTCTTCCGGAAGCTGGGCCTTAAAAACAATGGATTTCTAATGTTCTTTCAGAGCTCACTTGCTCACATGTTTTCGGAACACAAGGTGTTTAGTCCAATTTTTGCAAATTTTTTTTCTGAAACCCAACAAACTAGCCGACAAGTGTTTCGCAGGTTTCTGAAGCTGCATTTCACAGTACATCTTTTCGAGCTCCTGGGAGCGCCTCACAATGCGTCGACATGTAATGAATGGCATGAGGGGGCAGTCAGCCGGAACTTCTGAACGGCTTTGAAGTCCGCTCCGATCAAAACATATCTGACGGCAACTTACTGAGTGAATCAGGATGAGTGATAAGCTTGCACTGTGGTGGTGATTGGTAATATTCTTACTTAGACATCTCCCAGATGAGCACGTATATGTACAAAGTAAAGCCGGAGAAAAGGAAGGGGTCGCCATCTCAACGTGTCATGCATGTGGTCAACCGAGGATCCTTGCGGATAAATTTCAACTTCTGTTCGCGAAGACGAGAATATTTGTCGCAAAATTTCGTCTTCTCACACTTGCACAAGCACGAAATACTTTTCTCTCAGAACCTCTTTCCAAAAAAAGAAATGCCGAGGACAGCAGTTGGACCTAAACAGGGGCCTTGTGAATGGCTAAAACTCTTTTGGAACTGTGCTTATTTTTGAGCCGAAAATGTGCTCCGACATTATTCTTAGACGTGCACTTGATACCGTGACAATCAGCTGAGGGGTGTCAGAAGGGCCATGAGAGATTTCAACTTCGGTTCACTAGCCTGCTTTTGTCCAGCATCAATCACCTGCCGACACTCTTTTTCTCTCCCTAGCGTTAGTCGAGCGCAATCGCCGGGTCCTCTGTTCTTGTGAGACGACGCCATTTGACTCCGATCGGTGCATCTCAGCGCATGCGCACTCACTCCTGTGACTCCTCTTGATGACGTCTTTCGGTTTCTTCTTTGGGCTCCCCGTGGTCGCTTACTGCTTACTCTGTACTTCAAAAGCCAGTACATTCCTTATCGGATGGGTCCTCATGTCTTCCCAGCACGTGCCCCACGCATTACAGCCCTGCCTTGCGCTTTCAATCTAGGCGTCTACACAACTGCTGTCCGACCACTTCGTTTCTGACCCTATCCATTTGTGTCTAGGCCCAGACCCTTTTAGCACCCTAATTTCAACGGAGTCGCAAAGGATGCTTGTGAACTTGCATTGTCTTATCCGTGCTGTGTTTATTTGAACTTGTAGTGCGCGATCCGGCTACCTCCGCCATTTCAGCAGCTGAATCGCTCCCTAGGTATCAAGATTCTCCCTTCCCCTCTCAATGACTTCCTCGAAGCGTTCTACGATGGGTTCAGTGCACTCCTTGAAGCTCAGAGGCTTCGTTTTCCTCACGTTTGGTCGGAGACCGCTCAAAGCTACTAGTTCTTGCTGTGTTTGCACCTTGTCCTGGACAGATCCTCTGATGTCTGCCGTCATGGAAATGTACTCAATGCAGACTATGGTCTTGAGCGGCCGTCTTATGACGTTTCAGAGATAAGAGGGAGAGGATGGGCTCAGCGCTGATCCTTGGTGCACCCCAACAAAGATGTCTATCTCCTTTGTCATACCGTGCGGGGTGCATCAACCACGTTAGGGCTGTCGTACATGATTACTCATAAGGGAAGATTCAGCCTCTGGGAAAAACTCCGTTCTCTGAGCGCGTTTCTGGCCACATTCAGAGGAAGGGGACTGCTCTTGCGACATCGGGAATATCCTTTATCCTTGTATTGACTAAGCGCACATAGCGGCCTCCATTTGGTAGGCAGTTTGAAAACCGCCCGCAGTGAGCAGTCCGATACGTCTCCCTTCTGTCCGAAGGTGAGGACGATTCTATGGTATATGGCATCGTCCCCTCGGCTATTATTTTGTTTAGGAAGGGGGTGAGCCACATCACCCTCCGATTGCCTTTCTTGTCTTGATTGGTACCTCATCTGGCCCACCTGCCTTCCCAACCTGCATTTCCTATCTCTCGATGAACCCCATCTTCTGTCCCGTTTTCATGGAACCAGCTCTCACCTCTCATCGCCAACTGACTCACAACTAGTGAAAATTGCAGCCGCGGGTTTGATCACCAGCCCAGACACCGCTCCGATAGATTACAGTTACATCAATTGTGGGCTGTACCTCACGAATTGCCAAAATTTTTTGAAGTAACATTAGTGACTGAGAAAGTGTGTATTCTGGGAGCCAAAAGATGACTGCGCGTAATTACTGGGCGTAGGTCACCGCGTCCAATCGCCGAATCGCGCTCCGTTTTCTACCTACCTGACCAAGCGTTCTAATTAGGTTGTCCGGAAAGTTCTCAGCGTTTTGTGCACCTATTTTTTTTGTACATTCACTGCTGATTAAAAACTCATTCTGCCTTGCTTCTCAGTAGCACATCCTGTAGAGAATTTCTTGCGCTATCTGATGGTATAATTGCCGTTTCACCATTGCTTGATAAACCCCCTTTTTTCAAGATTTTTTCAAGCATGTGAAAAGAGCACTTCGGACGATTTTTTTCTTCGACTATAAATTGGGGCAATCCGCAATCGAAACAGCTCAACAAATTAACCAGGTGTGGGGGCCCAGTAGTGCTAGAGAAAGCACTGTGCGGCAATGGTTCAACAAATTTCGTTCTGGAGATTTCAACCTTGAAGATGAACCTCAGCGGTCGACCCTAGCGGTCGACCTAAAGCAATATCTGACGAGGATTTTAAGGGGATTTTGGAGGCTGACCCATCCCAAACAGTTCGAGAGATTGCAGAAAAGCTAGGCGTTGGCAAATCCACTGTTGCAGATGGTCTGGAACGCATTGGGAAGGTGAAAAAACTCGACAATTGGGTGCCCCACAATCGGAGTGACCGGCAATCGGCACGTCTCGAGGTTCCTTCTGCATTGCTTTTGCGCAGCAGAAACGACCTGTTTTTGGGCCGAATTGTCACCTGTGATGAAAAATGGGTCATGTATGATAACAGGAGACGTTCCGGACAGTGGTTGGATTTCGACGAACCACCGAGGTAATTTTCAAAGCCGAACCCTCACGAAAAAAATTCTGGTCACGGCTTGGTGGTCATCGGCTGGTGTGATCCACTATAACTTTTTATCACCAGGCCAAACCATCACAGCAGAACCCTACTGTGAAGAAATCGACGAATTGTACCGAAAATTTTGTCAGATGCAGCCAACACTTATCAAAAGAAAGGGTCCGATTCCTTTCTTTTGCATGACAACGCCCGCCCACACGTTTCACAAATCACTATCCATAAATTGAACGAATTGGGGGTTGAAGTTCTACCTCAACCGCCATATTCTTCAGACCTTTCGCCAACCGACTATCACCTTTTCTAACATTTTCAGAACTTCCCTTGCTGGAAAATACTTCATCAATCAGGACCAGGCAAAAAAGCCTTAGTGGATTTCGTGAATTTTCGACCACCCAGTTTTTTACTTTGATGGGATTTCTCGAACTGTCGCAATGGAAAGGCGTGCTGATTCGAATGGTGCCTATTTCGATTAAATCCGATGAGTATTAAAAAAGTTACGATCGTTTAAAGGAAAACACCCAAAACGCTGAGAACTTTCCGGACAACCTAATATCTCGCTCGGGATGCGGCAAATGCTCTTGTCAAAATTTGTCTGGAGCAATGAACAAATTGGCTTTGTGCGCACCGGCTTTTGCCTCGTAACTTCATTTGTCAGAGTCATATGTGCAACATCGATATCAAAATGGCGCTTGCCAAAAGGTCGACACCAAAGGCAAAAACTTCCACCTCTCCTAGTTGTGTGAGAATCTGTTTATAAAAAGTATGCTGAACTTTCAGTGAAAGTGGACTTGGCGTTGCTGTAGTAAGAAGCATTGCTGCTTGATTCGCATTCAGAGTTGTCAGGTCGCTGGGTGATCGCTTATCATGGCGCAAAAATAAAGCTCAAGCACAAAGAGCTCAAAATATCCATGCAGCGACTTCGCCACAACACGTTTTGGGTGTTCAAGACGTTGGTTTTTTGTTTTCTTATCGCTCTACGCTCCGTTCAGCGTACATAAAGCGTCGGACCGACGGGTCCTGTGTTGTGCTTTCTGCTTTCACAGGTGATTCGCCGTTGTTTACAAGTGCGCATGACTGATAGTCTATTTCTTCATGAGTTTTTTTTTTCGGGACGTCTTAGCTTAGTAGCCGTTTTGTTGCACTGCGGATGATGGGGCGTGTTTGAAGACCAGTTCCCTGGAGCTCTTCATCTTTATCCGTCGGCTGTCGTATACCTTGTAAAAGTAGTCTGGCCCACAATCTTCAAGGTTATCCGCAATTCTCGCGCCTTCCTAGTTGTCCCGCCCCCCGGAACCTAAGGGCAACTTCCGTCCCGAGTTCCGTTTTTAGCCCGCGCTGCGCTTTCGTTTTTCTGTTCTTTTCACAGTTAGAAAACATTACCATTGATGACGCAAAGAAGCGATTAGTGAGCCAGAGGCGGCAGGGTATTACATTCGCTGGGATAAAATGAGCAGGTCTGGAAAGCTCGTCCAGAGAACCTGTCACTCAGGGTGTCCTCCACAAATTATTGCCTTTTTCTTCCCCAGAGGTCCTCCACCGACTAAGGGTTTGCGTACTGAACGCTATTATCTATAGTCCACAATAGCGGGGTTCGTCGTCAAGGGGTTGGGAATGGGCTTGACGCTTTCCTTTTTTTTTACTTTCGGCAAGCGACAAAACCTCTCCGTAGCTTTCGTACCACTCGTTTTCCACCAGTGTGATGTCATTTGTACTCGCTTCAACTACTGGTGGAGAGCGGACTGGCGGCGCGCCAAACCCAGCCTCACTGACACGCCCCTTCACTCGCGATGTCGTACTGCGAAATAGCTCGCTCAATGATGGGGCGCAGAGCGTGCTCAAGCTGCAACTTTGGACGGCTGCGAAAAATTAATATTCAAGTGCTGGCACATGAATTTTTTTTCTCTTTTCTTTCTTTTTTTGGCCTTTTATAGTCCATCCCTAATTATCACACCCTTTATTTGTGAAGATCTCTTTTTAATATTCTTCACAGTTTATCCTAGATTACCTCGCCTCTTTTTCTACGTTTTTTATTCCTCGCAGACCTTCCACTTTTTGGCATTTTCATTTTTCAGCTGCTGGCAGATTTATGCCACCTGAAGGCGCCAGCACTGCAGTTCATCTGATGGCAGATAAATAATATAGTGCTGGTGTGTTCGTATACGAATCTGCCAGCAGTTAGTCGTTCATCTGGTAGCAGATAAACTATTATTTGCTGGTATAACATCGTTTATCTGCTACCAGATTAGCAGCGGACAGGGCGGGGATCGTACCGAGACCCGTTTTTTGAAGAGGGGTCGTATTCAGCGAAATTTCTAACAACGCGATGGTCCTCACACTTACCGGGCTAATGCATTAACCGTCATACCAGCAAGTATGACGGTGCTAGAGCCTCTATCTGTAAAACTGTCGTTTCAGAGACATCAAGCGTGGTTGGTAGAAGGCGGTCATGGTGGTAACGCCTTCATCCATGCATCAGCAGCCTTGGAATAGCCTACTGTTTATTTTTTAAGAAAATGTCGGAAAAATTAGGAATCAGTGGATGCTCCTACAGATTATCTCAGGCGAAGGGAGTTGAATAATGACACTTTGCACATATCGCGAACTTTCGATGTTTATGTCTTACAAGGTACATGACACTCACGTAGTGGAATATTCCTGAAATGTGCCTCTGTAGAGAGTAATAGGCGCTTCGTCTTTTGGTGGAATCGAAATGGTCCATTACCGTCGACGAAGTCGAGAAGTCGCAATACGTTCTCCTGAAATAGTGTGACATTTTTACGGGTCACTCGTGTGCAGGTCCCTGACAATTGTTGGTTTGATGGTGAAGGACACCGGTCGTTCAGCAATTCGGAGAACTGTGCCGTTGCTCCAGGATTTGCTTTTTTTCGCGAGCAATTCGGGGAACGTGCGTGCACGTCGTGCTTCTGGATTATGGCGTTTTTCGCAGGAGCTGCAACCATCAATTAGGGTCAGGGAGAGCTAGGAATCTCATTCGCGGACTACCAACGGTCAATTAGGGTCAGGGAAGCTGGGGATATCTATCCACAGGGTGACGATAGGTGTTGGAGTCACCAATGATGAGCAGTTTATTTGAACTAAAGAGTCCGTTACAAGCTCCACTTGAGCGCTCATGCGGAGTGAGCAGAGCGTCTTTGAATTGTCCCCTCCCCCAGCAGTGGTACTGTCGTGTTTGGAATCACCGCAATACAGTCGAACGCGCTGAGACGTATGCTCCGAGAAGGTGGACCACCGGCGGTTTCCCTTAATCCTTTCAAGCTTTGTAGCCGTACTTAAAGTCGTCGACGCATGTTGTGGCTGACCATAACTTGCGTCAAAGACTGGAATAGGCTTCTTCCAAAGAGCGGAGAAATTCCTTTCACTGTCTCACCCCCGCGGTTGACTAGGGGTGTTTATGTAACCACCATTCACCCGTTACACCGTTGGAAGTTTAATGTGCCTGTTTTGGCATTTCCCATGTTTTGTTCTTATTCAGTCTCAGTGTGTCGGTATCTACAAACTGCTGTCATCATTGATTTTTATGGCAACATTTCTGGTTTCTCGAACCCTTGCAAATATATTGGAGTTTACCTTGCAAAAATTTTCTCGCCCATCCTCATAGCATCAGATCAACGGTTTCAGTTCATTAATTTACAAACTAAGAACCAACTTCGCTCCTTGTTTTGCAGTTTGTGAGAGGACTTAATCTTTTGATGACCAGTTAGCCCCGCATGCTTATTCTTCTTGAATCATCAGTGAACATTCATTTGTTTTCACACTGCCTCTCAAAATCGAATCTCATCAAGGAAGCCTTGTTGTAAGCCACAGGTCACGTAACAATAGGTTCATTCCGATGACACCTCCCCTTCTCTTGTAAGTGGCAAACTAGTGAAGTCGATCAGTGCTACGTCTTGTTCGCGGCAGACACTGAGGTCAGGGCATGCCATCGCGTTGTGATCATTTCCTGAAAAATACGACCCCCTAATTCTATCCTCAAATACGACCCCCCTCCCCATGCTACCTACCACTTTCCTAGATTTTCCCAACTTCCTACCACTTTTTCCCGAAAAATTCTTAGTTTTTCCCCAAAATTTTGCTGGGAGCGGGGAAAGGGGGGGGAGGGGGTGGGGCGGGAAGCAGCGGGAAAGGGGTGGAGGTCGGCGTCAGGATGCTAACTATCATGTTTTTTTGCCAACCAAAAATTAAAATTGAACTAGTAAGTTGTACAGATGCCTTCGGAATCCTCCTCCGACATACGCGCCAAATACGACGCCCCCCCGCCTTAAGGCGCATTCGTGAACGAGAGTAAATCAAGTAACCAAGAAAAAACTTTTGCTCGACCATATACTACCGTCACTCCCTGCGTTGTCAAAATACGATCCCCCGTTGTGATCATTCACAAAATGGAGTGCCATGACTTGAGGTCATCCAGGGGCGGATTTTCGAGACGCGCACGACGTCCGCTTCTCCACACAACTGTGTGAGCGCGGCAGAATGACCGCAAATCGGACAATGTCAGGAGCTGCTACGCACCAAAGAGAGTCGGTTTTTGAAAGCGAAGCCCAGCGTAAGTACCGTATTTAGAGAAGCAGGTACTGTATGCATGCTGCCATGTGCCGAAACGCTTGTTGCTTGGCCCTGAAGCTTAAATTCGGGAATGCCCTAAAAAGCATCTTCGACTATATGAGGACGAAAATTATGGATCTTAGGGCATCACGACGATTGTCAGGCCATCTCTTCGATCCGTGTGAGGTCACATCGCCATAGTGGTGCTACCCGACCGAGAACCAATCAGAGAGACAAACGAAAGCATGTCCAGGGGATTCAAAGTTTGAAGTTGCTTGCGATGGCGCGGCGAGCCGATTAGGATTTAATCCGCGCACACGTGCTGGCAAGGGGTGCGCATCTGTGCATGAACCACCTCCGCGTGTCCCAAGTGAGCAATTGAAAGACAATGGCAGTAGAGAAACAGAAGCATTCCAGCGGATTAAAGTTTATGCCTGGGCGTGGCGGGAAGCCGATTAAGGGATTTAATCGCTACACGCCGTGCAAGTTGCCATTTGTCACTGGCACCACCTCCCGTTCCTGACGATTGAAACTATTAAAATTAATGCAGTTAGATCAAACTCTCTGATGAAACTTTACATTTCCATGGAATCTTACCAATCTTCATATTCATTTTCTCCATTTTTCTATTTTAGTAATTTTTTGGAAACCAGTGGTGTTTTGTATAGTAGCAGGGAAAGCGATTATTGATACTCGATCTCCCTTCTCTTTGATAGTATGAGCTCCAGCTCTTTTCCGGGGATCAAAGATTCCCGATTTCCTTATGCCTTACCTTCCCCAAGGAACGTTTACTTGACAAAGCTTACCACATAATCGATCATATTTCAGTGTGAGGGATCTCACTGTGAACGGTTTTTTACTGTACCAAGGAATGCACAGGGGGCGGAACAATTCCTTGCTCGCGCTTTAACACGTCCCTGACACTCATGGTCATTCTCTCTTTTCCTTAGCTTTCTGTGGGGTCATATGGCACTTATGAGGGCATAAAGGGTTTTCCCATTTTCATTTTTATCTCTCACTAAGAAAGGAAGAAGTGGAAAAACAGAGCACAGATTATCCCTGTAGCAAGACTTATGGTCGCTTAGCGAGATGACTGCGGATTTTGCGGAGTTTATCTTTTTTTCAGCTGAATGCAATTTTGCTATGGTTAGTGGTGCTTTGTTCCTCAAGAAACACCGCTCCCGTACGGCTTTGATTCCTAGTGCCGGAACGTTTGCCTTCACAACTTCATCCCCTTCTTACGTGATATATCCTAAACGGTTTTTTTCTGCGCTGATTATCGTATTATTTATTTTTGCCAGTAGCCGACGCAATCATGTGAGACTGTTCCAGAAGCCATGGATGACGACAACTATGACAGGCATTTTCGGCTGCTCATTTGTGGTGGGAAAGGGGTAAGTTAGCCCGCGATTTGTATTTAGTCAACTTCTGCCTCTGCACTCTCAGTACATGCCGCCACATCTTTCCTTTTGTACTTCTAAATCTTACTGCACTACTCTTAGTAGTTCAGACCACAGTTCAGCTGAATTTTTTCCTTGCGGACCATTTATGCAGACTCTCCTGGGGGTGGTTTGATCCAGTGAACTCGTACGCCCCATTGAAGCGAAAACGCGTGGCACCCGCGTCACATTATCAGGCATCAAAGGGCATCTTTGGTACCGGTGCGAGTACCAGGTATGATTTCCCGTATCAAGCAGATAATATTTGCGTTTGGGTGGGTCAAAGAGACTCTCGAGTCAAGTCCTCAGCCCGTTTGGTGATTAAAGGCGCTTTGACTCCGAGCCGTTTAAGTAGGCTTTCGGTGTACAGGGTACACCATCGTTGTGAAACACATGGGGGGTCGTGCTTTTTCTCTGGAGAGGGGGAGGGTCATACTTGGTCGTTCGGAGAGAGGAGGGGGGTTGTATACGGCTTCGAGAGAAATCTGTCGCGTTGCATGATTTTTCCTGTCTTATGTGCACTGTGTACCCCCCCCCTCTCCTCCCGCTCGACGGGTGAAAATTTTTGGGTGAAAAACTGGACTGGAACATGTGGAAATTTGTAAAATTGGGAGAAAGGTGGGGGTCGTACGGAGACCCTCATTTAGGTGGGGGGGGGGTCGTCCTGACACAATCTCTCGGAGGGGGGTCATACCTATACCGCCAGCTCACACATCGCGATGCCCCTGTCGGTGTATTTGCTTCAGCAAATGCGATATTTTTCTCCTGCCAAAATTCTCGTTTCGTATCCTGATGAGAAACAATTCAGAAGGCTGAAATGGTATGGCATAAACGCTATTGAGCTGAAACGGTGAGATGTGGTTCTGGTGGCGTAATGGCTAGCGCACTCGTCATGTAAACGTGTAGGGCGGGTTGGGTCCTATCAACGTCCATGACTCTTGCCCATAATGCAG
>MU931464.1:0-17882 GCA_036418165.1 Cooperia oncophora
AGACGAGCAAGAGAATCGTAATTTGCCGCTCCGCCGCGCGCGGCGATGGCGCGGCGTTTTCTTAACTCGTGTTAACCTGTCGATTGGAGCACCGGACTTCATGTAGACCCCGTCATCGTAGACATTCATGACTATTTTTGGTTCTGAATTGCCTGTTGTCGCCATCTACTACCTGGAACCATCGTCATTTGCGGGCGCGACGTCGCACGCGACGCCCACCAGCGCGGTGAATTACGATTCTCTTGTCACACACCCGGCTGAAGGACGAGCTATTGTACTTCAAGTTAAATTAAAAAAAAGTTAAACTCCAAGTTCGATCTATTCTACAATGAAAATCATATTTTTGAAACCATTCAGAAATTAATTTGTCAGTCGTGACGTACAGCCGAGCTCGTTGCCATCACTGGATGTTTTTTCCTTGAAAGAGCTGCTTGACATCGCCGAACAGAACATGTATAGTCATGCACCCTGCAAACGATAGGGTGTGAGAGGGCGTGACTTGATCAGAAATCAGGGCAGCCCTGCGCTCTTGCCACACCTCTTCACCTGCCTCTCGTTTGCCGGGATAATGACTCCACATTAGTCTGCTACGCCTGTTTGTCTGTCTGCTCGGAAAGCAGCTCTAATATCGGGTCAGGGGTGGAATAGGTGGGGCACGGGATGACGTATTTTTTTCCGCTTCAACTCTCTTTTTGAAGAAAAATTGCTTAAAGGCACGGTCCGCGATAAAAAGCCTAGGTGATTTTGCAGAAATGTGGAAGAAAATTCGCCAAGTGAACCATCTATGAAGAGAAAATGCCAAAGGGAACGTTGGAAACGCATTCGTCAGGCCTCCTCTAGCCTCAAACAATTGTGGAGGTAAAAGACCGCGCGCTGGGAAAATTTCCGTCGGCTGATTCCCAATAATGACCAGGGTTGTCCACTCCGGACCGCACTACCTTCCCACACAACCTCTTGCATTTCCATAAGCCATCGCGGACCGCTCCTTTGATTTTTCATAGACGAACGGAACTTGTTGCGAGCGACCCGCCAACTGCAACTCCGTAGACAATTTAGAATTAACAGAACTACAGCAGCTCCGAAGATCGGTGATGTCCGCACGACCACTCGCGATGGAAGCACGTACAAAACTCTTGAGAGTTGCATTATAGAACTCGGAGTCTGAGGGAGGCACACATTTTAGATGCTTTCCAGAGCAGGAGGCTTCCACCCACGACACTACGGTAGTTTTACAAGAGGGAATACTTTCGTGGTTATCGCATTCCAGATAGCTCTCTTGAGCAGTGAATGACGTATGCAGAAAATGTTATAGTCTACAAAATTCAGAGATATTCTACTGTAAAATTATTACAGGATCTATCAACAAAGCCCCGCTCAGCTGATGGAACCGACACCGATGTGAGACATAAAGTACAGTAGAAACTAGAATAGATTAGGGACCAGGGTACAGCATCGTTGTGCGAAACACATGGGGAAGGGCGTACTTGGCCGCTGGGGAGGTAGGGGTCGTACCGAGACCCTTTTTCAGGGGGGGGTTTCACTGACACCACCATTTCACATGCTGTACCCTGTTAGGGACTGTCCACATTCTGCGATAATGGAGATGATGGCGGAGACTCGCAACCACAGCGTCTTCACTGGTGCCTTGTCAGATCCTTTTGGTATTGTGGAGATGAAGGGCTCGCCTATGAGAAAGCACACCGGTTATGGGTCTCCGCCCATCCTATTGTCGCAGAATGTTTCATTAGTAGGCTAGTTCAGTGATCAATTGTGATTTTCTATGAACGTCCCAATCGACTGATTTAAGATATGTCCAAAATGCTCCAGCATCGCCTACAATAATTGATGCTTCCCCAAGAATGTCTGTTTCGCCTGTTTCGCCTTCGCTGACAATGGGAGCTTTACCACCAGCAATGACACCTGCACCACCTACTTCGATTTCTATGTGCGTCTTATTAACAAAAAATAACACTACTTCAAGGAAATCGGAGCACTCACAACACTTAAACGAATGACATTTAGACAGATGTCTCAACCTGCTGGACATTCGACGGCCCCGTCGTCTTCAGTGGTAGCTGCTCCGTTTCCTCTGTACGTTCTAACCATCACTTGTAACTGTTCTAACCAATTACTGTGTGGATGAAAACAAAAGAACCGCTGTTTTTCTGATTGGTGCGCCCTCTTCTTCCAGTCCCTTGTAAAGAGCATGGCGGCACCAATGAAGTAATAGACAAAAGACGTTCTGTTCTTCGCCATGTCTCCACCAAAGCGATTAGCGTATAAATGTTGCCTTCGATGCGCTACCGTTTGATCACTTGTTGCTATCCGTTGATCATCGAGGCGGCGCGCCAGTTAATGTCTCCATATTCGTCCCTGCCACGACTGCGAGGGTGATGTTCTCTCTGCCTCGAGGACAGCGATAACTAACACCATTCGATGTGTGGTACATAACCGAAATAACTTTCCACAGGCCCAACTTGACACAAAACTACAACCGGGACGTACATGTGCTGTACATTTCTCATGGCAGGAGGGAGCTACTTTGAGAACTCCTTCACGTGCGCGATCCCGACGGGCGCAAGTGGAAGTTCGTCGACTGGCGATTTGAGCAGATCAATCTTTTGCCTTTTGGGATTATTCGGATGACTTTCGAATGATCCAAAAAATTGAGAGGGTGAAGCAGAATCTAGTTGGAACTAGATGATGCTGTAGTCGTTGGTGCAATTTTCCATATCTAATCCTCAAATCAACGCGGCGCAGGTAAGGCCAGACGTTTCTATGAATATGCAAGGAGATATGGATTGCATTATTGCCCCGAACACGTGCCAAAATTAAAAGTCTGGGTTTGCGGAAAAGAGAATATCAAAAGTGTGGAGAATTCAGAATTTTTGAACCAACTGCTGTCACGATAAGTGAGGACAAATTGTGCTTTCACCTCCCGTGAGAAGTGTCGAGGTGGCTGGGTCCAAGAGCTGCTGGCGCGTGCCGCTTTCTCCACTGAAAAGTGCATGGGAACGACGCTACAGGGCAGTGATACCAGTGTCTCGTCTCCTCTGCACGCGCGGCCGCGCGCTAACCATTAGCAGACGCGGCTGCTTGTCCCGTCCTCTTTAGTCTCGCTTACCGCTGAGGCGTGTTTGAAGAAGGCTCGGGAGTCTGCTATCGCAAGTACCGCACCTTGGGGATAGTGTGGGCGGCCTCGGGAGAGACGGCAGCCGCCTACTACTTTCCCCACTTCGTTCCCGTGCGCTTCAGAGCGAAGACGCTACTGCAGTTGCGACCCATTTATCTTGCACATGGCAAGGACGTCCTGAAAGTCAGTGCAGCAGGTTTGCTTTGATGGCAGCCTCTCAGAAAGGGTTATAGCTTTGTCGAAAGAACATCATCACGTCAAGGAGCATATGTACAGAAAGGGACTAATTTACTTTGCTTCTCAAGGCATGCAGAAAGGACTAAATTTACTTTTTTCTTCGCCTCACAAAGTTGCGATGAGAGTAGTTAGAAACTCGAACAGGTTTGGCTGGCCACACTCGAAGCTTTTTTTTCTAGAGCGTTGACTGCGTGCGGCTCACCAGGTATTAGATCGCATTCCAGAGGATGCGTGTAGGCAGTGCGGCTCACCAGGTATAGGTCGCATTCCAGAGATGCGGTAGGCATGGCTAGGTACTTCATATATGGGTGGCGGCGGCTGCGTTTTTGGTGTGATATTTGAATTTTGGGAAACTTTCTTCATGTCTAGGGGCAGGATATACCAGGGTGACGCTTGCCTTGCAAAGAATTATCCCACGAACCATCCCATCCCATGCCATGTTCGAATAAAGTAAGTAGCCACGCCTACCGCGCCTTATTAATGTGGAGTTTACTTTACACCTCTTGAGATACTGTGAACGTTTGAACTTTTTCAGCCAAGTTCCCCCTCAACAACCACCAATGCCGTCATACGCCATGCCACAGCAGGTAGGCCATCCGATTTTTGTCTCCAATTCTGATTTCTTTTTCTCAGTTCAAAGCCTAGTCTGCACCGACCTTATGGGCACAGAGAAACAACCATTGTGTCGTTCTCATTTGTGGCCCTCTTTCCGAGATGGCATACGGGATACGTGCGCCAGCGACGAAGCCGACTGTCTCCGCCCAAATGATCGGCGTAGACTGTAGTACAACAGGGATAGTATCGACTTCTTTCCTAATTCCACTGCTTACAGAATAATCCTGTGATGATGCCAGTCGCTCAAGAACCGTACGGTGCAGGCCCTCAAATGATGGTTCATAATGACCAGGTTGAAGTTGCAGTTACGCACGAGTCAAAACGATCAACCTTGGCATTTTTTCAGGCACCAATGGCGTCCGTGCGCTACCTGAATAACGCACCAAGTGCAAAGCGACTTCGAATTCGATAGAAGACTTTCTTGTACCATAACTCAATGTAAAATACAATGTTATCTACACCACTGAGGAGTTCTTAGTGAACAGTACTCAAAACAATTTGTTTCTGTTCAAATGTGAATAATAACTTGGCAACTTACTATCCTACTATATATAAACAGCTTCGTCTGTCTGTCTATTCATCTATCTGTCTGCCTGTCTGTCTCTTCGTCTGTATGTTTTTGTGTCAGGAAATTCGCCGTCCTCTATTACGCAAAAATAGAACATGGACAATGGGCACTTCCAGCGAGATAAGAACTGAAGTTTGAAATGGATCCCTATCCGAATTTTCAAATTGCCATTACACGGGAAACGGGCAAAAGAACCGTAGATTGCCGCTTCGTCGCGCGCGACAATGGGCGCAGCGTTTCCTTGATTTGCCCTAACCCTCGTATTTCATGTAGACAAAGACCTGGTAAACACTTATTTCTATTTCGATCGCACATAGTCTAGTCTCGACCAATACCACCTAAAATCGTCGTCGGGCGCGACGTCGTACGCAGCGCCCACTGGCGCGGTGAACTATGATTCTCTCGCCACATACTGTGCAAAACAAGTGCTCAAACATTAACCTTATCACCTGTCTGAGGTTGCAATAGGTTTTCAAATTAAAAGGCACGGTTTCGCATAGAACTAAGGCTAGAACCTCATAAACGCACATGATGCTCAAGCAGGCAACAGCAGAGGCTATACTGCGCTTAAAAGTTGAAAAACAACAAGGAGAGCGCAGGACGCTCAGGTTTTGGGCCCACTGGCGCCCGATAGGCCCATGCCGGCCTCCACTGACCGTGTCGTTGTGAGACTGCCATTGCGCTCTCTCACCCGTCGTTTTCTGGCCTCTACCGTCTCTTTCAGTACTCTCGCCGCCCTTTTGCCATCTCAGCTCGATCTTGGACACTTTATCCAGTGATCATGATCGAATTTGAAATTAAAAGGGTCTCTGAGGCTTCGTTGGTGAATCTTCTCTTTCAATAAGTCAACAATCACAGAAACAATTCTAATTTTTGATATATCACCTTGAAGTTGTCGCCGGGAAAGGTGCCTTTAAGAAATTGACATTAAGCTCATATGGTCATAACTGTAAGATGACCAAAACGACTTCCCTTATAGGGAAAGCTCACAACTATTCGCCGTAAGGGGACTGCTTATGAACGACAAGGCTTTGAGTCACACGATAAGAAAGAAAGAAAAAAAGCAGAAAAACAGTATGCCAACTTCTCTAGATAAAACCCCATTCCGATTCTAGTTTGTACGTGCGCAGTTGACCCCACCTCCAAGACTGGACCTCATCTGCATATATTATGGTTCCCCGACAAGACGATCTTTGGGACCGGTAACAAGTGTACCATTGTCATGCTTTTTCGTCCTGCAGCTTAGTATATCTCTGAAAGGCGGACCTCGAACGCGTGTCAGGAGGCGGAGTCCACTGGAGAATAGGAGGTGCCACTGGACCTATATTGCGCTATAGCACCCTTCCCCTACGAATTTTGCCGCGAAATCGGTACAAGGTTGTTCGTCGCAGACCACAGTATCCTCCCAACGCTATCTACTTCTATTCCTGATTCCGCGCGAACATTCTTCAAAAATCTTAGAGATATTCAATAACAAAGTCGGACACCTCTATGCACCTCAAAACGCATTCAGTAACAACTCACTTCAGTGCAGTGTATACTCACCTTAAAGAATGGTCATTGCCATGTGCGAGGGGAATGGGGTCGCAGCTGCATTGCGTGCCACTTTCACGGCACAAATGTGCACGGGAATTGGGCTGGGCGTAGCGATACCAGCAAGCCGTCTACCTACTTCGCCTGCGCTGGAGCATGGCTAGCCGCACGCCCAACCATGGCCAAATGCCTAACTTGTCTGCGCCCTCTCACCTCAGGTTGTTCTCTATCTCTAAATGCGTGCTTGCTGAGGAATCGTGGCATGCGGAACAGCGCCGCACCTTGAGGATAATGCGGATGACGTAGGGAGACTACAGCAGAGCATTGCTACCCTCTAGCTCTGTTCTTTTTCATTCTTGTGTGCAGAAAGAGGCCCTCCATGTGCGGACTAATTTCACCTTTACAACGGCAAGCCGGTTCAGAGGTCACACAGAGGCTGCTGGTGTTGTTCTTTTTTTCATAATGATTCAGGAGCGGAGTCTCTCGTGGCAGACTTTGCTCTGAGCGAAGAAAAAAATCCACAAGCTTAAAGGTAAACTAACCAGGGTTTAGCGACTGATCCTTGGATAGTATTTCAATCAGGGCACATCGTTGGTTGGGGAATCCCCAACAGGGGGGTCGTATTTGGCCGCCAGGAGAGGGGGGGTCGTAGTGAGTGCGGCAGCCAGTAACGAGCAGCGCAAATTGTCAATGTGCTGAGTCCTGTACAACGAAACTTGCTTTGTAGAGAACTCGGATATGCAAAAATAGTACAAAACTTTCATTCATCAAACTAATCCGAAATAACTGCAAATATTAATAAGTCGACATTATCTCGTAAGTCCGTTGGTGACTAAACAGTACAACTCAAACTCTGGTTCGCTGCCAATGATATGGCGTGTCCGCGGTCGCGCTTGGCGCTGAGCCAACCTGTTTTTTTTCTCGACAAGCGACAGGACTACCATATCGTTCATATCAGACGTTTTCCAGCAGTTGGTCTCCTTTATCGGAGTCAGCGATTGGCGGAGCACGAATCTGGCAGCGTTGACAGGGACATGTTCCATCATACGCAACGGAACATCTGTAGACAAGGTGCACAGGCTCGCTATGGACCTCCCTGACCTTATTAGGACACAGTTTGCCTCGCGGTGAACAGACATCTACGCGCAAGTTTGCACATCCTCGGCCCTCAGTGCGCGGCGCATCCAAAGTTGGCGTGATCGGCGCTAAACGAACCATATCCTGCTCCTGCTCCACCACAGGATACGTTCTACATGCGTTCCTGGCTATTCGAACACGCTCACTTGGAACGGTACACAGGAAACGGGTTTTTCGCGCAGCTGGGAGTGTTCCTCAAGAAATCCCCATAGCGAGATCTCATGAATCCCGAGAGCTTCAGAAACAGTTCAAGAGGTTTTTAGAAAGAGAAAATCTTCAAACACTCGAAACCATTCTCAGATTTGTGAAATGTTGAGTTACAAAAAAAATATATTGATTCAAACCTGTTCGGTTGAAACCACTCCCCAACGAATCCCTATGGCAGATTTCTCTGTGATTTTTGCGACGTTCATAAACGTTTCAGTACTTTTAGGAAGTGCAAACCTTCCTCTACACGAGTACGGTCTCCTCTTCCCCACAGGTCCGCTTTTGAGGAAGTTATGGTCCTTCAAAGACACCTAACTCAGCTGGAAATTCTCGCTCCATGGCTAAAATTGCCGAATAATCTCCTGTCACAGCCGCAATTACATGCGCTTCTGCTACCGTACTCCAATAATCGGGGTAATGCATTTTTACGGCGGTTTGTATAACTGTTACGTAGTGAGACAAGCCTAACTTTCTCTTTTCCTCGTCCTCAATCTTGGGAATAGACGTTGTTAACACTGTGGTCGCTGATGGCCGCTCCCAGAGGGGAGTCCACCTCAGGTTAACGAATGCTCATTGAATTTAATCGCGATATATCGTTATTATTACCATGTGTTGTTTCAAAACGGCCATCGAAGAAGTTCATCATACGAGTTTCTCATAATACGATTGTACCGTTTTTTGTTGCAATCATCTCTGTATTGTTCTATTATGTCATGACTTCAAGTCGTCCATTTTAGAGGGCACCTTCATACAAGTAGAATTTCATAGTGGGCGTTTCATAGTTTCATTTAAGGCGAAAAAAACCGAGCGGCAAAGGCAGCTAAGCTGTAAAAATGAGTTTTTTTAGTAGATAAGGTGTCTCATCCTTTTTCCCGTAACTGATCTACGTATGAACGCGTAGGGCGAAGAGGGTGGGCAGCTCTCACTCCTGAAGCGATATTGATACCTTTCTAAGAAGGGAAGAATGGTAGGTCGAAGTGGCAATTTGAAATGAAATATATCGACTGGAAGTTCTTTAGACGCGGATTGAGCGTCCCTCTTCCAGTGGGAGCATTACTAGCTCCAACTGCGAGTTTAGGAGCAAAGCGAGTAAGGATATCTTGCTCAAAGCAGCGTAGCCTACGTCGTAGGCTCTACGAGCATATGATTGACGGTTTGAATCTTTTAAGCGTATCTCTTTTGCACTTTTTGGCCGGTGGTCTCTGTGCACTCCTAAGATTTCGCATAAACTTGTGCTTTGATAATCGTTCGCGGGACATAATTGCTTTCTGAATTAATGGAGCCATTATGGGCGATTCCACTGCAGAACATTTTTGGCTGTTGGCTTCTTCTTTTATTGCTTTGAGAAACTTATTCCGATAAGAATGCACTTCAACGAATGAACCTTTCTTTGAAAAATGGCTCCATTATCCAAACGACTTGGCTGGACCCAAAGCAAAGATGAGCGAATATTCAGTAACTTCTGCCAAACGAGGTTTTTTAGATGACACCTTTTACTGGCCTAACGTTTCGACCTTCTCGTCTTCTTCGAGAAGCCTGAAAATGGCTCCTCCACCAAACGCCCTCCCCACTCTAGCGTTTCGACCTTGTTTCCCAAACGCTTCCCAAAAACTCGGTAATGAGTCCTAACAACTCACCGAAGGTATCACCATGCTGCGGAGATTCAGCTCACGCGAGTGTGTTAGTGAACCAGAAGGACGAATGAGTCCCATTTGTCTCACTGTGTCGGCATAAGATTAGTTATATTCCAATTACGATTATGCGACACAGTGAGACACAAGTGAGTCTCATTCGTCCTTACTGGTTCAACTAACACACTGCGTGAGCTGAGCTCCGCACGGTGATACCTTCGGTGAGTTGTTAGGACTCATTACCGAGTTTTTGGGAAGCGTTTGGGAAACAAGGTCGGAAACGCTAGAGTGGGGAGGGCGTTTGGTCGGGTAGGTAACAAATTAAAAGCTTCGAGCATTTTTCAGGGCCTCTCGGAGAGCGAGAGAGGTCGTAAACGTTTAGGCCAATAAAAGGTGTCATCTAAAAGCCTCGTTTGGCAGAAGTAGCTGAGTATTCGACATCATGCCGAGGTTACAAGAAGGGACAACATGGAGATTAGCAAAGATGAGCGAAAGGTCTCGACACGACGTGCCTTTGACGTGACAATCTAGCCAGAGGATTCATAATGAACAAGGCCTTCATTCATCACTCGATAGTGTTGAGAGGTTGTTCCATCCCAAAGTGGTGCTTTCGCCCCAGCTGGAAGTCTTTGCTTCGTGTAACAAGTTTAACAGTCGGGAATGTCCTCCATCGAGTCCTCCTCAATGTCCTCCCATCAATTCAGAAACGACCGACGAATTATTCAAGCACCAGCGGTACGCAAAATGCTTACGTGCGCACAGAACCACTGTCGGAAAAAAATGCAAAAGGAAACACGCACCCAAACAGAATTGAAACTAACCATGTGTTCGTAAGAACTACGGCATACCCACTCGGCCAACTGCTTCGAGCGAGAGAGGCTTACGCCGCGTATTCGTATTGAATGCCGATATTGCCCCCCCCACAAGCCCCGCAACATTACTGAAGGTCAGCACCAGATATAGAGTACGGTTTCGTGACCACTGTTCGAAGACCTTTCAGCCAGTATACATCTCATTTTGAATGGCCACTCTGACCTAGCGATGAAGGGTTGCGGCGCGTCGCTTGCCCGCTAGTGCGATGACCCAGCCTAGAGCTACGATAGTTTCGCCACACACCCAACAGCAGCCAGCAGCTTTGAGAGCAATCGGTGGTCACTTGTTCCTGTGAACCTTCGACTTTCCACTGTAACGAAGCCTAATGTTGCAACCCCTCGGACATCATGGAACCAGCCCATTATTTTGCAGAGACTTGGAAGGCGGCCCAAAAGCGTGCCACTGCTATTAACCGTACCTCTACAGCAGTCTGGAATGGTTAACCACCTAGCCGTCTTCCTTCTACATTCTAGTTCTAAGATCCGCTTCCTTCATGTCTGGTTACCGCTATAGTATTTTGGGCACTATTTACCCTTTACTGCTCCACTAATCCGAAATCAAGCCAGTTTTCTTGGACGACATTTTTTCTTGTAAGGGGATTGCTGGAAACTTGTCCTTCAGGGGAGTTTGACTAAACAAGAAATACTCGCATCCGCTTACACCGGAAATCCTTTTGGCGCCGCGCACGAGCGCCAGCGCCAAGTACTCGAACATCACCAACTTCGTGAAAACTTATGCCTAAGGGGTAGTTCTTGACCTTCTGAACACGAATCTCACATCGCGGTTGCAGCCCGAAACTTCTTGGCCGCTGCGTTTACAAGCCTGCCCAATACGCTTAAATCTACCGGCGGCCTGTTGTGGCGCAAGCGCCAGGGAAGTTTCGGCCGACGCGGAGGTGTTATATTCGTATTCAGGGGGTCAAACTCACCCTTAGGAGACAACAACATTTGAGGCCAGAATCTGTCGTGAGAAAAAACTGTCTCAATTCTGGATGGTTGGGGCAGTAAAGTGAATGCACCGTATTTTGGTTTGTTCTTTATTTTCTGCGAGCTGCTTCTTTCCGAAGGAGGCGATTATTATCCCCGCCGAAAATATTTATCAACAGAAACAATAGGACTCCTCTTGAATTTCTACCATGAAGTCTTATACCTTATCTAAAAAATTTTCAACTCGATTTCTTTGTCTCCCAGGAGGGTGTGACAAGGCAAGGCTAAGACAGTGGCGTGGTTTGACAATCGGCACGGTCTGAAGTTAAGTCCCTTGAAAAGCATCCTCCCAGCCTCTGCAAGACGGGTGACAAAAAGCAGTGACGTGAACATTCGACTGTTCCCATCCCTATCCCCATCTCTTATTTCTCAAGAACCCACCTCATTAAAAGGAGCAATCACTTCCAAAATGACACTGTAATCCTGAATCTAGGAACCAAGTGTAGCACATCTCAAATATGATCACTTTGAATACTTTGCACTTTGGCCTTTTTGAAGCTTAGCGCTTATTCAGTTTCTCTTCCCATATGCATATGTAGGGGTTTTTCTTTGTTTGGTTAAATTTTCATTGGCCATCAAGTACCATTCAGTGCTGCCGCCCTCGCGATGACGTCGTCCATCATGCGGACTGCATGTGCATATCGTCATACATAAATATGAAAGCGGATGTGATCCGTCATCTTGAGTGAGATCCTCCAGAACCGCCCACATCTTTCTCCTATTCCACCTTTTACATGCACATCAATAACTTCTAACTCAGGCGTGACTGAACCACCTAATCGAGGAATCACCTTGGCCAGTTCATCGTTAAAATGCTGATTCTTGAGTGCCTGGGCTGGTCGTTCATTCATTCTTCATTTCTTATCCTTCATATCTTCATTCTATCTTTGCTCGCGGTTATAGCAGCAGCTTAAGGACACGATCCGTGATTAATTGATGTGAGACCACCTTCCATGAACAATGTAGTCCTGTCCGCAAGCGCTGGAGATGCACTCTTCGAGATGAGATGCTATGCCCTCACTACAAAGGCGTTGGCTCCGCCCAGTGCCCCATACAACGCCCAATGTTCATTTCTAGCGATCAGTGATGGTGCGGCCAGCGAAAAACCGCACCATTCAACATTGCTCATTCTGCATGGTGGGAGTGAAGTGATAAGTGAAGCAGATATCGCTGAAATACTTACGAGCGAGAACTCGTCCAAACACGTTCTTTCCTAGCTGTATACTCGTACAATCACTGGCTCCTATCGAGGGTACTTCGGACGGTCTTCTCCGCTTTATTCCTCAATAGTGAATTGATCATCGTCTTTCATTCACAATTGGCCTCACAAGCCACCATTTCTGTAACGGGACGTGTTCTAATACATATTTAAGAGCTGTTTTGTTAGGATAAAGGGTGATATGCTTTATTATGCCTAATTACTAGGCGTATTAAGTGTAGTGGCAAGTTGCACGCTTACGCTCGTGCGGTCATGGGTTCGAATCCCAGGTCGACTCCCTCCCAGGCCAACCAAGCCTTCTACCTTCCGGGGACGGTAAATTGGTACCAGATTCGTCTGGGAGGATAAGAACACTGACTCATTGTATAGGCCACATCACGTTCAATAAGCCACCTATGATTCTGAGTGGAAAGAGAATGCGTGCTGCCTCACAAAGGGATTGATCAACGGCGAATACTTTATCCTTTTTTATCCTGATACCCACTTTGTTTAAGGTGAGGTCTCGGTACAGATCGCCTTTGAAGTCTGAAAATTCTGGGCACACCATCTAAACCTTTCTCCCATCAACTGCTTCAAACTGAAGAACAAAAGTATAAAGCTCTTAGATTTGCCTTGTCGAGTGCTGACCCAGGATATGACAGCGGAACTGTGCATTTGGACAAATAACGATTTGTTCAGTAGCGGCAAGGTGGCTCACAAAAGAATTTTTTAGGCGTGAAGGGTGAGTGCATGCCATAGTCGACTACGTGGGATTCATTCGCAGCCAATATTCGTTCGCGCTTTTACCTGAAAAAAAGCGGTTGTAGCGATTTTGCCGGCATATACCTTGCGGGGGTGTTACAACAGCGTGAACTATTCAGGATATAATGCACTGTAGGAAGTTGAACCCAAACTATTATTGAGAAAAGCGTAAACGCTTTTTCGCAACAACAAATTGAAATACACCAAGAGGAGGAAAATCCCTGAGAGGAAGGAGGGCAGCTTTCGTTCTGCTCAGAAACTAAGGTTTCCATGATTTTTTTTTCCTGTGCTGTAGTCTGTTCCTATTTCACTCATAATCACAGCACCAATCATCCGTGTAGCCATAAGTTCAAATGCGGTAATTTGGAAAAAAGCTCACCGCACTTCCTCACAAATTCCGGTGTAAATTTGCATAGTAGGATAACTTGTCTTGATCACGAATACGAATTAGTTTTCAGCCCTGAGGTCATCTGGCGCCATTAGGCACTGATTTGGCGCCACACCCTTTTTTTATCAAAATTGATAAACCTGCATAATGGGGCTGTTTGATGCCCTGATCACGAATACGACATTTATTTTTCGACGCCAGCGCCATTTAGCGCTTTTCTAAGGCTGAGCCTGGGAGAAAGAGTGATTTCCTTTAGGTCAGGCCAGCCTCCAGCAGAGCGCAGATAATCGCAGCGTCGTCCATCAGCGCCAGCGCCTAAAATGGGTGTGATATTTGTAATCAAGATGTTGAATAACCTCCGTATACAAGTTTTCAGCAGACTTAGTGGCCTAGGGTATTTTCGCGCCGCCGGCACCTGTGTGCGCGGGGAGGCCAGGCACTTTTCAGACCAAAAAGGATTGTGATATTCGTGTTCAGGAGGTCGAATTACCCCTATAACCCAACTTCCAGCGAAATCTGCCCTCGTAGAAAAAAGCCGATGAAGATCCATCCCGTTTTCGGAAAATTGGAGTAGTAAATATGTTTGAATATGCCCGTGAAATGATACGCAAATGTTCAGAGAAACCACCAACAACATGAAATATCGGCCACGACCACTTTTTTTAGGTAAAGCGCGTCGAATATGGTGTGAATCCGTAGCCGACTATCGCAGTGCACTTAACCTCACGCCTAAATTCTTTTGTGAGCCATCCCTGCTGTAACTAGCTGAAGAATGCGTTATTGTGTGCGTTTCTTGGTAACCGGAGCTCGCTTCTAGCTAACACCTGCGCCGCCATATTCAATTCAGAAAGAAAACTGAGGAATGTTTCGACAGGACTTGTAGAACCTTTCAGCGATAATTTGACCGCCATAGGAGGTTGAAAGGGTGGGAGGTGGTGGTATGGTAAGCACACTAGCCCGATATGTGTGAGGTCAGAACCAAGTAATGTCTGAGATTAAGTCTTTGTCCGTAGTTTATGATTTTGCTGTTCATAGAAATTCTTCGCGGGACCTGAAGCTTAAGAATACGCTTCAAGCACAGAGAAATCCCTGCGGCGCTGTTGATGGGCACTGAAGCTCCGGGTTTTCAGGTCAGAGGACTTGTCACCGCTGCAGCCACCAGGGGATGCCTATAACTGAGATATACTTCGTGCTGAAAGACAGCGTCCGCGATTACCCAACGTGCAGAAGTCGTTCTCTGCACGAAATGGGATGGTCCACAATGACAATGCGTATCCCATTTTCGCGACTCGACGGTGCTTGATAAAAGCGCTACGGCTTAGCGACGACAAACTAGCTCCGCCTCCCCAAGATGGCTTCATCTCTGTCATTTCGTTTTATCATCCCTATATGGCGGCGATCATTTGTATCTTTTCCAGCCACACCACTGTCTGTTTCTCTTTGCTCAGCTCAGCTTACCTGCGGCATATGCGCACATAATGCTCAGAGTCGACGAAGTTGCTGCTCTGGGCGTTCTTGACGGCTCGAACTTCTTTTCTCTACATTAATCCCACTTGTCACCATCTTATGATTCTTTCCCCTACAACATGCAGAAGCCACTGCTTTTGAAGCGCAAGTGAGAGACAGAGGCAAGCAACGCCACCATCACTCAGCTCTTTGGAGAATCAAATCCAGGGAACGAACTTATCACCCTTTTGAAGGTCGGCTGTTTGTACAGCACGATCGTTCCAGAAGATAGAAGCACTGAAATTCTGTTATGGTTGTTTACCGTAGGTCATTGTACAAGCCATAAATGCATTGAAAGCCGCTGTGATTCTTAATAGATCGGGCGCCAACGATTGACATCTAATGTGTCTGGGGAAGAAAAAAATGCCGTATGGCTGACACCTGTAGGCCAGATCAAGATCAACGGCCTTAAAGGAAGAACCCGCGATTACTCGCCATCTCAGATGGTGGATTAGGGGGTTCCATAGACGACAAGGGGTTGAGTAACTCGACTGTGAACAAAAAAAGCACAAAAACATGCCACCTGCCCTAGATAGAACCCCATTTCGATCCCAGTTTGTACGTGCCCAATCAACTCTATCTCCAAAACTACGCCCTCATATGCACGGCTGATTCACCGATAAGATTTCTACGATCGTACAAGTGGCGATTATCATGCTTTTTCGTCCTGCAATCTCATTTTTCACTGGAAGTCGGTCATTAGGGGCGGAGTCTGGAGGCGGAGTCACTGGAAAAAAGGAGGAGCCACTGAACCTATATTGCGCTACAGCGCCCCTCCATAGAATTTTTTGCCGCGAAACCGGTACAAGGTTGTTCGTCGCGGACCACTCTAACCTCCTGACGCCATATTTTCAACTTCGATACCTGATCGCGGACCGTGCCTTTAAGCGCACTTTCAGTGTATGCATGTAGTACTAGAATTGGTAAATCCTTTTTTACTTACAAATAAAGAAAATGCATTGGCAGTCCGGCGATGGGGGGGGGAGAGGGAAAAGGGATTTTGCACTTGTGCTACTCTCCATCGACGTGACGGCCCATCTAGAGAGCTACTTCATGAGCGTACAACGGCTGGCACGTTTTACCTTGCTGTTTCGACGAGCTTGCTCCATCTTCGCAAGAGGGCAGACGGGCAAGAGAATCGTTAATTGCCGCTTCGTCGCGGCAATTTGCAATGGCAATGGGCTACCTTGATTTGCACTAGCCTTTCGATTGGAGCATCGGATTTGGAGGAGATGGTAGACACTTATGTCTATTTTTGGTCATACATTGTCTATTCTCGACCAATACCACCTAAAATCGTCGTCATTAGCAGGCGCGACGTCGCACGCGACGCCCACTGGTGCGGCGAATAACGATTCTTTCGCCACACACCATCGCATGAGTTCAAGTGGTTCACCAGAGTGAAATATGCAAATTGGAACAAGAGGAGCAGCAAAAGTAAAATCCCGAACCCCCCCCCCTCCGTCGCCGAACTGCGCCAAAAAGGAGATACTCGCAATTGGTTTTCACCACTGGAGGAAGAGCGAGAGGCGAAGAGGCACTATAAGCACTGCAGAGAGGTCATTGTGAGCCAAGAGGATGGAGCTGATAACGGAGTACTGCAACTCTGGCAATGAATGATAGCGAGTGATGTTTTGGGTCTTAGCGAGCCAGGATAACAGAGGCAAGAAGAAGGAAGTGATGTGCGGCTAGAAGTCGGCCCAAACGGTTTGGTGGGACGACTGACTGATTACAGCTTGGGAACCCGCAAAAATTGAGGCCCGACGAAAGAAGTCTCATGACACACTTAGACAAAAATTCTAAATAAATTTAGCTTTGGTTTTTTCGGCGAGAGCACTAGGTCTGTAAGTGTAACCATTGCAAACTTGAAAGTGCCATCTTCCGGGCAATTTTTTTAACATGGTTATATCCTGGAAGGCGAGGGAGAAGCCGTTGGTTGGTTAGTCGTTTCCAAGTTGAGGTCCAGTTTTGTTCTCTTAGGAATGCGTTGGAACACAGGTGATGGTCAAAGGCTACTCGGTCTCGTAATGGGATATTTCCAGGATAATAGAGAGGAGGTAGGTGCTTCTCAAGCTCAATCCATATTTTTTCATATTTCATCTTCCTCACATGCGATCTTGGCGCCGTCATGGAGCAGGGAGAGATTTGACATTTTCGAAGTACTCTGAACAAGATGCCGTCCTTCTTTTAGAATTTGTTGGAGGCTAGACAGACCGTCACTGCTGTGGGCGGGGTTACTCTGAGCAATGTCGGTCACTTGTTTCAAAACGCGCAAGTTATACAACTTTCGGGGAGGAAGACTCGGATTATCTTGGGCTTCAACGTCTCCTGGTTCTGAGTGGTCCATTTGCTCTTCGACGTCCCTTTCGTCGACTGAGCTACCTCAGCGGTCAATTCTCACAGAAGTGAATCTGACATAAAGACAGTTGGACCTCATTCACGTGTTAGTCTTCAGATCAGCAATTAGTGTGAAAGTACAACTAAACCGGTCTTTTTTGTGGGAGTCACGTTCAAATATTATACTAGTGGGCGGGTGGCAGTAGTTCTACGTGAAAATCGATTACATCAACAATGGATTTAAAGCTTGCCATTGTCGCCATCAAATTGTCTGTGAGTGTTTGTCCGACGATTGCGCTTTCTATGAGGACATTACTTATTTCCAATCATTTTCGGTCAACATTTTGATTTTACGCAGTTCAAGCTTCGTTCGAGAAAGCACCTGTTTCAACATTTTGGTAGGCCTGGCGTCTTCACTAGTCGGGAGCCGACGCTGCGTCTCTTCGCAACAGCGATTCCCGACGCGCGCTTGCGACCGAGCGCGCTCCATTGCTAAGGCTTTGACATGTAATGTGTGGCACTTACATCCAATCCAACCGCATTTCGGAGCAGGGCACATCGTCGTTGGAGATTCCCCAACAGGGGAGGTCGTATTTTTGGGAAGGGGCCTTCTGTGAGAGGTTGTTAACTTTTCGCTGTCTTTCCTGTGTCATGTGTACTGTTTATTCCCCGCCCCTACTCTTGCTCGACAGCACAATTTTTGGGCAAAAGTAGGGAATCTTTCGGGAAATTCCGGAAAAGGTGGAAATCTAAAGAAGGGTAGGTAGGATG
>MU931465.1:0-10256 GCA_036418165.1 Cooperia oncophora
GCTTTCTACGATCCCGTTTCCATCGCCACGTCGTAACTCGCATATCATGACCTGCGCTCCACGGCTACCTTATGTATACTAAGCAGTACATAAGCCTCTGTTGTTGACTCAGGGAAACTAAAAGGAAAAAGTAAAGCTTCCAGCCGTTAATCAATCCTTTTTAGAATGCGCTACGCATTCTACTTCCATTCAAGATCGCAATAGCTAACTGAACGCGGTATGGCCTATACAATTAATCGCGGCGTACAGCCAGTGCAAAAGCCAGTGCTCCTATGCTATCAGATTGATATGGCAGCAATTTGCCGGACCCCGAGGGTAGAAGGCTTGGTTGGCGTTGGGAGTGGGCGATCCGGAATTTCTACCGGGTAGTGGACACTGCTAATCTCAGTGCGTCATATAACTGCTCCTCATTTACCCATTAAAATGTGTTCCGTATTGTACTGTTTCTATCGAATTTAGAGCTCCCAATGGGCCTTTGAAGCCTCAGCCAAAGGTTATATCGTATCTGGAACACCTTTTCTGCCCAAAATATAGCGCAGTAGTACTGTTTCCCATTTTTATTATTATTATTATTATTATTATTATTATTATTATTATTATTATTATTATTATTATTATTATTATTATTATTATTATTATTATTATTATTATTATTATTATTATTATTATTATTATTATCAAGAAGATGAAAGATAGTCTTTGCCTCCGTTCAATCCCTCTTTGGTATGCGGCAAGCGCCATTCTACTTCCAATAGCCCAGCCTATTGAATGCGGGGACAGCCCATGTACAATTCAGTGTTTTGTCCTCGCAGACAAGTCTGGTACCAGCTTACCATCTCCAGAGGTTAGATGGCTTGGTTGGCCTGGGCGGGAGCTGACCCAGTATTTGATCCCCGGGCCGCGCGCGTTATAAGCGTGCCACTTGCTACTAAACCTACTCCGCCTTGTTATTACTATTACTATTATTATTACTAATTATTATTATTATTAGTAGTAGGTAGTAGTCGTAAATAGTAGGCAGTATCTATTATTAACTATTATCATTTATTATTATCTATTATTTTTATATAACCGTGGCATTCATCTGAACTAAGCATGTACATGTAATGGTTATTAGTATCGATCATATTATTTTATTTATGACCACAGTTTGTTCATAATTATTATTTACTTTATTATTTATTATTCATTATATTATCGTTACTATTAATACTACTGGTATTATTTTATTATTATTTATTATTATTATTATGTATCGCTAACACGCGAATCCGAACTGTCGTTACGACGGAACTGATTAGTGCTTTTGTAAAAACTTACTATGACCATTATTAATTACTTATTACTGCTGCTGTTATTGTTGTAATTATTACAGGTGTTATTTACAAATAATTATAATGTAATACTAATATGAACATAAAATATATCACTGATTAATAAGGAAAATAAGAAACATAATATATAATACTATCAATAATGTAATTATAAAAAATAAGTAAATAATTAATACGGATAGCGCACTCGTCCGGAAAGCGTGAGGTGCGGGTTCGACTCTTGCCCATAACTCAGCATTTGTGGTAACATTCGATGCGCGAACTGCGGCGTAAAACAGCAGTTATCAAATATATTACTAATAATAATATTTTTAGCTTATTATTACAGTTATTATTATTATATTATTATTATTATTATTATTATTATTATTATTATTATTATTATTCATTTATGAACAGCGAAAAAAACCAATGGTCTAGAAAATGAAAAGGAACAGTGCAGTGTGGAAGAGAGCGATAGAAATGCTTGTCAATTACACCATAAAATACATCCCAGCAATTGGAAAAACCTGTTCCAGTCAATTGCTTCACACAGATATGATTAGGATAAGAACCGAGGGCGTGGTTGTGGAGAGAGAAACCCGATTTCGTCTTTATAATGCTCTTCGTGGTTGTAAACGATCGATAAGTCGATAATAACAGGTAAATATGGTAGGTGTAGGAATGGGAAAGGAACTAGGAGCCGAGATTCCACCCATAAGATGAACAGAAAGATTCGAAAGAAGGCCCCGAAATGGGCTCAATTGTCGAGGAATTCTGAACGTAGCGAAGATCAAGAATGTGGGCGCAGGCGCAGTTTGCCTCGGTGGGGGCACCAAATGGTTTCCAGCTAGGCTTATACAGGCTACCTTGTGAAGACCTGGTAATTCCTGTGACCGATGTGGCTCACTGGTATCATTTCGCAACTCCACAAAAATTTACAAGTCTCACCCAAGGAAGAATTGGTAAATGAACAAGAAAATAAAATAGCGAAATGGCCCTCTCCAAGCTCAACAACGCCGGAATTTGGAATGAAGTCGTCATAAAAATAAGGTTTTTTGGTTGCCGATCAAAACTAGGCGTCGAGTCAACGATAAATAAAAACGCTAAAAGAAATGGGACAGGATAAATTGGCACCTCGTTGCAGTGTTCAATGCCAAATCATAATAAATGAAACATATGGCTCTGGCGAAGAGAGTGGTCAGAAGGGGCGGGCGGAAAGGTTCAGTCTAATCACAAAAGTTCTGGAACGCTTTGAGAATGGCAAGCTCATAGGATCGTCAGGTGTTATGGTAGAAATCCACCATGGAAAGCATTGCTGCGTAAGCCTGGGGCAGCTAGTGGACACAGCTGGTGCCCTGGATCGCAACTTTACTCAAAAACATTCTTATTCAGCCCAGCCGCGGAAAATACAGTTCATTCGCAAAAATGAAGTGTTGGAGTACAGAAAGTATTGCACAACTTGGACCTGGTGGACCCCACTCCGAAAAAAATCGGAAATCGGAACATGCGCAAATTATGCGGGAATTGCAATAACCAGTGCCCTTCGGACGTGCGAAATCCTGTTAAGTTCTTATGCAGCCTTCGCAAAATTGGTAGGTAGGGGGCCGAAATTTGCAGCTTGCTAAGAATTACAAGTCCCTCCTGGCTAATGGAACCTGTTGTTCAGCGCGAACTAACAAAAGAAAGCAGAAGTGCAAGTTGCCCCCTCCAAGCCGAACAGCGTCATGATTCCCTTACTAGAGCACCATACCTGTGAACTGTTCAGCCTTTTAAGCCATGTTTTACCACCCAAAAGCAAAGGTAACAGGAAATTTCGAAAATATCCAGCGCCGCATTATCTGCGTCGCCGCTGGGATTTTTCATGTAATGATAGATTTTTTCACTTATAGATTTTCCTGTTCTAGACGCCGGCTATATTATGGCCCCCTACGAAAGCCCACAAAGCACAACTTCTAGTTTCCGATATTGTGATTAGAAATGAGTTACTTCCGACTGACGATGACAGATTTTATGGCAGAGGGGCCGTATTGTGGAAAAGTTGTCCCCTGCGCCGTGCTTGACCATGAAGCGCAAGAACAAAGAGCTCGTCAGTGACCGTTTACAGGAAGCTATGACGGAGGGTATGGGAGGGTCAAAATAAATGTACTCGGGAAGCGGTGTACCAAATGGTAACCAGTTTGCTGACGCAGTTAATTTACATAGGGCTTATCTTTCACTTGAACATTTAAAAAAGCGGGTATAAGAGCAATTCGGTTTAGGAACTTTTGAAAGGTTTTACGAGAAATTCTCTATTTGAAGTGCCATATGCCCTTTGTCGACCTTCTTGCGTTCAAATGAGAAATCAAACAAAGAAAAAGGGAATGGTGGAACCGGTAATAATTGATGAGTTTGCACGCTGTTCCGGGTGTTACAGTAACTGCAAAGATTACTTGATGGTGATACCAGACGTCGAAGACTTTCATAAAACAGTACAGGTCGACAGCGTGCAAACTGCTCCGACGAACCATGTTTCCCTGACCCTAGTCCTGAACATAGCCCCATCTTACTGCGTGTATTTGACCACAGAAGAACCAGACTACCGCTTCTATTAGGATCTTACGAATTCATACCCGAACTCCCTTCTCGAAAGCTGTAGTTGTATGGGACACCAACTTCCTTTTCCCCCGCCCCGATGGAGTCTCCCAGCTCTGGGGATAGCGCGGCAAAAAGGGGCGGAGTTATCTGGGGGCGGGCATGTAATGGGGTCTACGGTGTACAATATATGTGCAGCGCGGCGCGCTTGCAAGATCGGCAATATTGGAAATAAAAGCCGCTTCGCGGACATAGGCGATAAAAAATTGCCCAAAAAAAAATATTTAATAAAAGCTATCACGGACACCCCCTCTTATCCGACCAACTACAATCGTGCCGCTGAGGTTCGCTAGAGTACGAATTGCCCAGAATCCAATACAGCTCATCGTACGACATTTCCAGTTCAAGAACTTCTGACCATGAAATCCGCACGCTGAGTGTGGGCGGAGACAGAAATTATTGCATTTTTCGGTTCCTTCCTTGTTAAGAGGCGGAGGAGAGCAGGGCGCGTTTGAGCGGTAGCACGCCTCTTCCGTCTCCTCCCATACGATCCCTGAACGTTGCCTATCAATAGAGCCATCCTGTACATCATCCTCATGCTTTTTTGCACCGCCTTTCTTACGATCCTGTCATAAGAATATATGTACCAACCCAGCCTTTCGCCCCTCAGTCGGCTTTACCAAACCTGTCTGGGAAGATTGTTAGCCAAGAACGATCCCAAATTGAAAGTCTGGGAAGTTGAAAACACTAATCTCTATACAATATCTATCAAATGTAATTCATTGTATAGCCCGAAAGGAGAACGCGTGGCACATCCCAGAAGGGACAGATCAACTTCGAGAGTTTTCTGCACTGAATTTTTTGTTCTTCAAACACTGATATTGATAGTAACAATTTTCCGACCCACAATAAGCTTCAAAATTCCTGCTCTCACAGGAAATTTTTGGTGCACTTAGGCAAGAGATCCTTAGCGCAGAGTTCGGCCTGGTGGGGGCAACTGGGTGCTTCTCATCGATATCAGCTAGCAGCTTGCGAAGAACTGTAAACTCTTGTAAAGCTATGCCATAGCACGAGCTCGTTTACTTCTAACAAGAATCTACAAGTCTTACCAAGGCAATACTGGTAAATTGACTGGAACTTGTAAAAAAAATGGCGAGAGCGCCAAACGCTCCCCTCCCCTTCAAACCAACAGCGCCAAATCCTTTTTTGCATTGAAACAATCACAGGACCCGGTTCTTCATTTGAACAATCGTAGTCGATTCCAGAATCATATTCTCAGCGGCTAATTGTGGTTCTCAGAACGTTCAGCAATAAATGTTGACAGAGAGTGATCAGCAAAAGTGGATCATCGCCATTTCACGACATCATAAAAGACAAATGTATCCAATAAAAACGAGATAACGGAATGTCATCACAATTCGAGAATGGGAAGACCCACAACACTATTTCTGGCCACATGGGAAATGGGGAGCGAGATTGGAGTGTCGGGAATTACGGGAGTGAACCATGAATTTATACTTTGCAATGAAATCGACCAGAGTACAGTTGGGTTTTTGGGAGTCTGCTTTTAGAAATTGGCAGTAACACCAATTATTCTCCAGCCTCTCTCCTCGGCTCATTACAATACCCACCCTAAAAGTTCGAAAAAAAAACGAAAAAACGCCGATTCGTCGACGCAGGTGTTGCCAGGTGGCCGGGATCCTTACCAGAAGGGGTCGTACTAGCTGCTGAAGGGTGGGTGGTCCTACACACTTTGACTACAAAATTTATTTATTTATTGGTGCATGTTTCTGTGTTTCCGGCCGTTGACTTTTCTTGGCTTCCCTGCTCCAAGCTATTTGCAGGTAGACGCTAATTTCCCTCCCAACCGCTTGACGACCAGGCTTTCTTGGGGAAAAGGGGGGGGGGGTAATACCCAAAAAATCTGCGAAAAAGTGGTAGTAAGACCCAAAAATCCAGAAAGATGGTAAATAGGACGGGTAGGTTGTCGTACCAGAGGGGAAAATTCGAAGGGGTGGGGTATCGTACCATGCAAAAATTTTCCAAGGCAGGAACGGGGTGCCTCACTTGACATTTTAACTAAATCGTGGCCTCATAGGCCATCCAAGACAGGACGACATCCGCTGTTACCCGATGTGCAAACACCCTTCCTGACTCAAGGTGAAGCGTTCTCAACATAAGAACATGTCCCACTTTCGTGAATGTGCTTAAAGGCTAATGGGCTCAAAGGCGTATGGCACGATAATTCAGTACTCGGTCTAAAATGCTAGCAGGGGCTATATAGTGGAAAAAATGGCGAAAAAACGAAGTGAAACGGTCAAAAACCTGCGAAGAAAAGCCTTCGTTCTTCATGACTCAGAAAGTCATTTCGGACGAGTTTCCCGATAAGCGCTACGGTAGATACGGCTGCACGTATGTACACTCAAAATCCCTGAAATGTGGTAGGCGTGGCTGCGTACCAACAAGACGTGGCGTTGACTGTGCTTTTGGAAAGATATTTTCGTTTATACAGTTGTGGTCGGAGAAATCGCGTGCGAGTGAGTGAGGTGGGAAAATCCGTTTTTTCTTGGAATGGCGAAAAAGACTCTTCGATCATACACCCGCTCATGATGTTCCGAAGTGAGCACATAAGAGATTCTGAGGATTAAAAGCTCTGAAATGTGCTGATAAATGCTATGTCTTGTCCAACACTGGACAAGATGTCAGTTGTCCCAAACTGCAAAATACCAGCACTAACCCGACCGGTGCCACGTTCAAATGCCGCGAATACTCCGTCTCAGGGATAAGAATTGTACTCATATATCCATGCAGCACCGCGGCCGCTTCATGTCAATCCCTTCGCTTCATATTTTACTTCGCAAATGAAGCAATACGAGCATCAGGTACGGTCGTCCATTTGTGGGCGGGCGGGCGCGGTGGGCGTCCGGGTCGGTATGTTGCAGACTATAGGGCCCTTATAAGGGCACCTGAAGGCGTTACGCAACGCCTGAGGGGCGTGCGACTCTATTTTGCCAGGCATATTAATCCTACTCTTCTCAGGGAGCCAATTGCCTCCGCTAAAAGTGCCACAGCTTGGCAACGATAAGCTAGCTCCGCCTTCATGAGCTGGATCCATCTCTTCGCTCTTTCGCTTTACCGTAGCCCTGAGTTTTCGTAGCAATCGCGTGCGAGGGAGCGAGGAATGGAAAATCCGTTTTTCTTGGAATGGCGAAAAAGACTCTTCGATAATACACCCGCTTATGGTGTTACCGAAGTGAGCACATAAGAAGATTCCACGGTTAAAAGCTCTGAAATGTGCTGATAAGCGCCACGGAGAGCTGATAACTTTGAATTATTCATGGAAATTCTCAAAAAATAAATATAAATAGATAAATAAATATAAATAATAAAAATAAAATAATCTCCAAACAGCCACAAAAAGGCCATAAACGCTTTGAAAAAAATATAAAAATCAAAACCTAATCTGAGCACTAAGTTATGGAGAAGGATTCATGGACGAACACCACTAGGCCATTTACCAACTGATCACCCCACCCCATTGATCGGCGATGGTCCGTTTAACGGAAGTTATTGAAAACGAAGTGGTGCAACTCCTTAGAAGACAAGAAAGTGAGTGGGGCAACAGGTGACAATTTATGTGTTTAGGAATGAGGTATTAGGAGAAAGTGCTACAAAAACTCTTCAGGACTTACCTCCTTTTCAGGTGACTGAGTCGTGAACATCGGCTCTCGCATTGTCGTTCGTGATACTGCAAAAAGGCACGTTTTCAAACAGGTTTAGAAACCAAAAACAAGTTACAAGTATCTCACGAATGAGTAGAGTATCGGCCAAAGTAAACAGAAGTGAAGTGAATTGTTATGCCAGTGACTTTCTAATAAATCTTGTAGCTGGCAGTAATACAATGTAATATGTAATGTGACATGTGATGTGACATAAGTGGTACTTACATAGTGTAACTGACGGCTGTTCGGCCTGGGAGGGCATGCTGAACTTCAGCTATTCTCTTTTACTAGTTCATGTCAACTGACAGGTATCATATGTTCTTGAAGCTAAACTTATGCTTCTTGTAAAGATGCGGAATGGTAGAATTTAAACATTTGAATTACAAGAAGTCACATGTCTTCAGGGGCAGCTCGGCGAAGCGGGGGAGGGACATCTCACACTTTTGTCACTTTCCACCGACTTGCCGATCAATTTGGACAGCTATTTCATGAGCTCACAAGAGTTGGCAGGTTTTGTCATGGTGGCTCGACGAGCTTGCTCCAGCTTCACAAGAGTTCACAGGTTTCACCAGAGTGAGACTTGTAAACCGGAACTAGTGAAGCAGCGAAAGTGCAAAATGCCCCCCCCCTGTCGCCGAACAGCGCCGGTCTTCACAAGGTGGCCTGACCAAGCTTGGCTAAGTAGTACCATTTAGTGCCCCCACTAAGCCGAGCTGCGCCGTGTAACTGATAACAGTCCAGTATAACTGATAATATTATAACACGGGAGGGGTGGGATAGGGGAGGGGGAGCCGGTGTTCTAGAAGTCAGTGCTTCAATCCTACCACAGGACAAGGTATCAATCAGAAGATCGCAGAGGTACGGAAGGTTCAGTTAGCATGGACAGGAGACTTTGTAGAAAGTTGGTCAGGTGTTACAAAGCGGCGTCACATGCCACTTATACCACTTCCATTGCACATCTGATACGTGATATGGGCCGCCTAATAAGGCGCTTAGTGCGGTGTAGCCGCAAGTAGGCACGCTTGATAACACGCGCATCGGGGATTGAAGCCCGGCTTGGCTCCCACCATCCCAGCCAATCCTTCCAAGCTCCGGGACGGTAAATTGGGATAAATTTCAATGGTATCGTAGTTTCAATGGAACTTCATTAGTGACCTAACAATTCGACCAGATCGTCGCCCTCAGGGCCAAGTTCACCGCGGCATGAGCGGATCAACGCCGCTTCCCTAGTAGGTGCTCACTTTCCCGACAACTAGTGGAGCAGCGTTGATCCGCTCATGCCGCGGTGGGCTCCTGAGGACGACGGTCTGGTCGGTCGGTCGTTTTTTTAGAATTCTTCCGCGAAGCGGGCACTAATGATCTGAAGGCCAGGCATTAGAATATCCCCGTGCAATTCTGGTACTATGCTTCATTCCGAAACAGAAATCGCTACCACTCACTCGAAACGGTTTACCAACTTTAGAGCTGCCGGCCCGTACAAAAGTATCCAAACTTTGAACGCTACTTTCAGATTTTTAAAAAAAACTTTGAATGCCTTTCTAAAGTTATTGGCGCCTGATATGGTTCATTCAATAAGAATTCAGTCCAGTTTATTATAAGGTAATATCTATATATTGTACCTCTCTATTACCTGGGTCGAGAAACAAATGTGATAAACCAAGCGCCACTGCTGAGAAGGAGAAAGCGAGCAGCTTGGGGAGTTTTCAAGAACACCAAGGAAGTAGCGGAGAAGACGAAGAATATCCGACTTTGTGCCCACCTTCTCGATCTCGCGGTCCTTTCTGTACTAGCTGACGCTTTGGAAAGTTGGACTCTACAAAAGCAGGATAAACCTGCAATTAGCATCAATCAACGCGCCATCGAAATGGCGATGCTCGGAGTTTCTCGCTACACGCAAGTGAGAGAGGGAATCCGGAGCTTTGACTCCATCGACGATCGAAGATTAGAGACGCAGCCGTATTTGCCAAGGTTTCGAAGGTGGGCCCGGAACAGCATGCGTTTTGAAGATGACCGCTGGACCAGAGCGATCACCGACTGGATTCCACGGGATGTCAAGCGAACACCTGGACGACCGCCTATGCGATGGTCAGACTTCTTCGTGAAAGCCCTGAACAAATGGTTGAAGTTCATCTGTCCCTCGCGCACGGGGAACCCATTAGGCAGCTCTGTTACTTGCAGGTAGGAATGGAGACGTTGCTGGCGCCCTACGAGGAACTCGATGATCAACGGGAGCACAGGTTGTAAGCGCTTAATAACCTTGGACAGCGCAGAGGACTGGTTGTGCAGAGCCGGGATAAACGTCATCCAAATGAAGCTACATGCCGTTCTTCGAGGTGGTTTACCTACACGGGAGCTCACACCAAGGCGAAAGTTCCCATGTCCATTACGGTAATTCCTCCGATTAAGGAGCCCTTTATCCAGGGCTACCGACACGGTACAGCATCGTTGTGTGAAACACATGGGGTGGTTCGCAGTTTTAGGCTGGGGAGGGGTCGTATGTGGCTTTGAGAGGAATTTGCCGCGTTAGGAAAAAAAATTTTTCCCGGTTGTTGACCTGTCGATTTTTCCTGTTTCATGTGTACTATATACCCCTCCTTCCCCCGAAAATTTTTGGGTGAAAAATTGGGAAATGCGGGAAAGTGGCAGG
>MU931466.1:0-11412 GCA_036418165.1 Cooperia oncophora
TTTAGAAGTTCTTGGGGAATTATGAAACTTTTGCGTAAGGATCGCTTGGGTTTTCTCCTAAACTTTGGTGCCCTCCCATGTTGGATAAGAGTTGGTTGTGATTCCCGAAAGGGACAGTAATAATACTGAAAAGTGACTAAATTTTGATACAAAAGTTCGATACCTTCACAGCTTTGAATAAACTTCGGTCTCAAACAAGTTTACCATGAAATACTGCGCATAATCAAAGCGAAAAAGGAATTGCTTCATGGGAACACCTGCGTACGTGACACAGCAGCCGACAATCGTTTATAACTAAACCTAGTTACGGGAGTCAACCTGATTTTAGGGCCCACGGAATAGTGACTTTGTGATATTACGAGCTATAAACGTAGCGTTTATCAGCTATCTGCGGTGGAAAAAAAATCGCTGTTCGTTATAGTGCCGGGGGGGGGGGCACTCTAAACTCTGTAAGCTCTTGTGAAGCTGTAAAATTGTACAAGTGAGCCACTTGTTACAGGATTGCAGGTTCTCACAAGCTGGTTTTAACAAGCATCAATTGGTGTCCCCCACCTCCAAGCCAGAGTGCTCCAAAAAAGTTATCAAATTGGTCTAGCTGTTCAGCAAAGTTTCTCGCAAGTTAGGGGGGAACTTGGTTCTCTGGCGCCTATAAGAAGGCTGCGAAATTTTTCAAACTGACGACAGCGGCGTTCTTCACAAAAAAAACTAACGACGTTGGATGATTTCAGCCCTTTTTCATACTTCGCTCATGATTCGCTCGCGGGTCATTCAGCGCCCTGGTCACAATTATGTTATCCTTTCGTAACGCCAGTGCTACGAGGCATTGAGGCGCCAGTTTAGCGCTTCCTGCTTTTTCACCGAAATAGCTATGATTTTATATTATTGCACTGAAGTTTTTTTAGTTAAGTTTCAAACCTTTGGTTTATTTTTACCAGTCTCTATGTGAACGCCAGTGGGATTTATAAAGAAAGCGGCGGCGCGAAATTGGCGCCTTGCAGGGAGGGGAAAAGGAAATGGCGTTTGGTCTGACCCTAGGTCTTATATGTCCAGCTCCAAAAAAATAGAAATAATTAAGTTGTATCAGACTTATATGGGTGAGTAAAACTAACTAAACTAAATGTCCACAAATCATTACAGAAAGAATAAGCTTTCAAATACAACCGCAATTTGCATGAATGTCAACAGCATGGCGTATCCCAGAAGGAACTAATCAGCAGTGAGTGCTTTCTATTACGAAGTGCGGCCCACAACGACTATTCAAAGCTAGTCAATAGCATTTCGTAGCTCCCGGAAGTTAGGCGGAAATCAATGAGGTCACCATGGGGGTGCCGTCGAAAGAGAGAGAGGGAGGGTAATTACCGGACATCAGCTATGCGAGCATAACAGGAACTCGTAGTGAATCAAAAACACAATCATAATCAAAGTCAAAAAGAGAGAGAAATTCAAAAAAAACGACAAAGAGGTACTCAGGATTTTTATAAAACCCCATCTCATAACGAGGCCCGTTTCTCAACCACTAAAATTACACCAGTGCTGTTTTTCGACAAATAGGGCCCCGTCACTTTATTCAGGCCAAAATGGTGTGTGAAGTGGGGAGTAGAGCCGACTACCACGAACATGGTGCTAGGGTTGGTGCCATTAATAAAGCATGAGATTCTGGGTAGCCTTAGATTTAATCAGATTACCTGTTAGTTGCCTTTTATATGTTTTGCTGGTTACCTCAGTGATAAATGGCGGAATCAAGCACAAGCAAAAAAAAGCATTCAGTTTTTTGCAAGGCTTCAGAATGGCTGGTTCATTAGACTAGCCACTGAATTTATTCACGTAATAAGGGGAAAGAGAAGATTTGTTCTGTCGGAATACATTAAGCAACGACGACTGGGGGAAAGAGATGGGAGGGACTACTATGTTCCCTGGGGTCAGGCTTCGCGATGGCGCCCGAAGCATTCTTTTTGTGGTCAGTAGGTGATTATGTAGAATGACAGTGGAAGAATGAGTTCAAAGGTCAAGTCCACATTGACCGCGTGGGCGGTGTCAGATCAAGGACTGTGTTTTCCCAGTTGTGCACCTCTTCATTTCTAAGCGTTCCGACTCGTGAGTGGCGCGCTACGACGCCGTTCCGCGCTCTCTATAATTGCTCTATAGGGGGGCCTCTATAATTAGAGCCCTACTTTTAAGGGTAGCGCATCATAGCGCGTCGTAGCGCGTTAACGCGCAATTGCGAAGTCTGCAGCTAAAAGGATAGTGGAGCCGGACAGTACAGTATGTATCCCTGGAAGGGGCGTGAATTGGAGCACAGCCACGGCAGGCTTTTCCACCCATTGTTGCCCATTCAGGACGGTTTTTATTGGTGGAAAGAGCTGCTGTGGCTGCGTTTCGTTGCCCTCCCCCTTTCCCCCCACACGAGAGAAACCGTCCCTGACAAGGTCTATAACTTGCAGCAGTTTGTTGAAACTATACTTTGAGATTTAAGTTCTAAGTTGATGCTTGTCTATCTTGCAGGAGCCTGCCAAGGATCAGTCTTCGTGGGGGCACTTTACTGGTCCAAATCGATCGCTGGCTATGCCTCCTGTGTGGAGCTGTGAACTCCAAGTTAAGGAGTAGCAGGGACTTCGTCCACAATCTGCAAGAGCCTACAAGTTTTGTCAAGGTGATTCTAGAGCGAAAATGCAAAATGTGCCTGCCCCCCCCCTTTCACCAAGCCGAACAGCGCCCCAACCAGTGTTTGTTTAATATATGTATGCGTTGGCAGCGTCTTTATCCTCCCAAAGCGTTTGGAACGTTCTAGAAATGCGAATCCTCCCAGACAGATGGGAAAGATAGATATAAGCCTGGTAGCAATAAAGTGACGTGGCGTTCCAAAAAATTACCAGAAGATGCGATCGTGTAATTTCTCGGCAGGATTATTTATGAACAGCATTAGTGCCTTTCATTTCCCCCAGAATTTATGCCAGTTGGCGATGCCGCGAGGAGCCAAGCAGCACACTATAGGGCTGGGCGAAAACGAGACAAAGGCGAGCTGCTGTTACGGTCAGGGCAACGGCTGCCGTTGGGGAGAAATTTTTCAAATTACGACCCCCTGTCCTCAAAATGCCCTCCTATGTTGCGACTCGCTTCCTCCTTCTCCGACCCCATCCTGCTTACGATCTACGTGGATCGAAATAGGAAAATTCGAGGAACGCCAACAGCAGAAAAATTTTTCTCAAAGATTAATGCGATGCTCTCTTCCTCCCTCGACTGGATACGCCCCCGCCTCTTGCTCGGGGTTCCGAAGGTACGACGAGTCCCAGTCACGGTCGTGATTCAAGGATTAAACTCCGCGCGTGCCAGTACTGTCTTCATTATCGGTGTGATTTGAATATTGGAAATAAGCGGACACGTTTGGAAGGGCAAAAGCATTGGCTCAGCCTTGAGTCGTCGGTCCACTTACAAACCAAACATGCACCTAAATGCTTCGGCGATTCCAAAAAAATCCATGGCGCATAACGAGAACATTTGGAAAGCACCAACCATCTACCAAGAATCAACCAACTCTCACTTTCAGCTTTAGCTTTCAAATGTTCAGAAAAAAATAGGAGGAGGGGCTGATTTTTAAGCGTTGGGAGCAGTACCGTAACTCGCTTAAAATAATCACTGAACAGCCCAAGTGAGGGGGTAAGGAGACGCGACCAGTCCAAGACGGCAACGGAGTTCATACTGTCTAACAAGTAAAGAGGTGAAACTGACGCTTCGTCATCACGGGTGGTTTACTGAGACTTGTAAACCGGAACTAGTGAAGCAGCAAAAGTGCAGAATGCCCCCCTAACTGCGCCAAATATCGTTCCCTTCATGAATGGAAAGACGTATTTGAACGCAGGCACATTCCTCGGCCTTGTATAAAAGTTGTTTCCTATATTCGACCCTCCCAGTTCTCTCCCTCAGCACGCACCCTTGCTCATAATCACCACGTTGCGTCCAAATTTTCCCGCCAGTCCTTTCCCGTGCGAAGCGGAAGGTAGCGGTGTACAAACATGGGCTCAAAAAGAAAAAAATCAACAGGCCCAGAGTACGCCCGGAATTCCAAGGAGAGGGAAATGGGGGACGGCTTTCCTGAAAAATCTCTTCCTAACGAGAGGGCGTGCCCTTGTCACAGCAGTTTCTCGGGCCGACAAAACAGAGTGAAACAAAAAGCTTGCAAAAATATTAACGCGAGTATTCCGCGGAAGTGTATTAAAAAACCCATTTTACAACCCATGTTCAAACACATTCTGTCCTAAATGGTTTTGACCACGCCCATTCAGACGTGCGCATATTCACAGGAAAACCGGCTTTCCAAACTCCATTCAGGATAACGGTTAGGAGTGACTGAGTGACGAGTGAAGGATAGCGCTCAGCAGTTCTTTTGTTGATGCCTGTCATGACAGCTATATATCCAGGTTGCGTTATGAAATATTCCCAAGAGACTTTCCATTTTTAGCCCAATGTTCTAAACTCAGAAAAACAACCATATCTATGGAGGGGGGGGGGCGATAGGTGTGAAAGCCGTTCTGAATGAAGATAGAGTCACAAAGGAACAAGGATGTGCCCGGTTAGAGATGTTCCGAACATGCATAGCGCGGATAATTGAGGTACATCTCGCAGATGAATAGAGGGATATGTTTTTCTTGGCAGAGGTTTCTTGGAATGAGAAAGAATGATTAGCAGTTGTGGTCTCATTAGGAACACGCCTGCATGAACTAATGTAATTTTCTGCCAATTGTGATGTCATGGCTATACTGTGTGCTAGTGCAGGGGCTATTTTCTGAAAAGGACAACTTAATTAATGGTCCCAGAAGGTCTAACGCAAGTCTCCCCGATGGCACTCATTGGGATAGACTGCTATCTGCGAAATTCAATTAAATCATGACTGGCTGTGCACCATGGATATGAGGAAAGGTCTTTGAACGCGTCATGAATTTGACTCCAATACGGATAGGCAACAGCAACAGCACTATAACGGGTTAGGCTGCGTTCATACTTTGCCGCAGCGTTCACCAGCGACCATAGCGTCCACCAGCGTTTTGAGCGTCCGACAGCGTCAGCGACTAGGAAAGGATAGATATCGATATAGCGCCTGCCAGCGTCCAGGAGTGGGGAGTATGGCGCGATAGGAGGGTAGCAGACAGTTTAGCCTCCTGTCGCACCATACTCCCTACCAGCATTTGCTTCTTGTCGCTGGTGAACGATGGTAGACGCTGGCAGACGCTAAATCGATACCTATACGTCTCTAGCCATCGAGACGCTGTTTTACGCTGTTGGACGCTAGCAGACGCTGGCAGACGTTAGTCGATATCTATACTTTTCTAGTGGCTGACGAAGCCGGAAGCTTGGAACGCTGGTGGACATTATTGGTCGCTGGACGCTGCCGCAGAGTACGAACGCAGCCTTATACGCTCGTGAATGTAGCCGGACGATCCACGTTGTGGCGACCCGTGAAAGCCATACTCCATACCTTGGAGATGGGGAGGGCGTGGCTGTGTATTGCATTCGAACACGGCATAGCATGCGTTTTTCTTGGAAAATTTGCGTCTGAAACAACTGCCAACCTGTCATGTGCTGAACAAAGAGATGATTAAAATTGTTTCCATATGGCAATGTCCAACTGCAAAGGCGACTACGCAACGCTCATATGAACTGTGCAGCCACGCCTACCCTATCTACGGGATATACGGTGTAACTGGGCATCGTGCTGGGCTTTCATGGCTGGTCATCTCGTCCCGCAGTGACAATGTCGCGTCAAATCACCTAGTCCTAGTACTAATGCGGCGCACGCAAGGCTTCTCGACACGTCGCTCTCTCCCAGTTTCCGCGCCTTTAATCCGCACAGGAGCCTTCATGCTTCACTTAATGACTTTTCGACTTAATTTTTGTTCTGGTCATGGTTTACTTTCCTGAGCGACAAGTGGTTTCCCATGACAGTTGCAAGATTGGTTTAGCCTGAGCAGGACTTTCCTGTTGGCCATGAGAAAAAACATCAGCGCCCTCAATAAGAGAGTCATGTTCACGTTTACTGTGTAAAATTGGTTCTAATAGTGCTTGCGAAAGGGAAAACCCTAAGTTCAATGAAAGTCTTGGGCCATTCCACGGGAGAACTAATGCGCCACCCAAGCGTGAATGAAATGTAAGGCGCATGCGAACCAGGCCAAAAGAACCAAAATTACCGAGCCGAACGCGGCTGTTTAAATTTTCCAGACAAGGACTGTCGTGGTTCTAACGCCAGATAGAGAAGCTGAAGGGCGGAGAAAGCGATAAAGGTAAGGATACACTACTGATCATACTTGTAAGTACCAAGTGCAAATTAGTTCGATAAGTAGAAACTTTTTACTCAACGATGGGAAACTCTTTGTATAAGCTCATTAGTCCGCTGACACTTTCAGACCCCACAAAAGTTCGCACTCTAACGATCGATGCGCTAGGACCATAAAAATGAGAGAGACTTTGAAATTTGCGAGCGGAAGTATACTGGGAGTCTCCGGGAAAGCTCAAGAAAAATTCTTACTGGGGTAATAATGATGGTGTATTTTTGATAGCATGCGTAAGAAATCTACTCCATTGGCTGAGGAGCAAATAGAAGTATTGTTGCCCTATAGTCCGCCGTCATTTCGTGAAACCCTGTTTTTTCCTTTTCCCTTTTCAGTTTGAGGGGTTAACGGAAATAATAATGGTTTGTTGGAGGTCAGCGAAGCGCATATAGTTCGTTTTAAAAATTCGTGTTTTCTTTCAGCTCAACCACAAACCCTTTTCCCAACTGAATGCTGTAAGGGCGCAGGGCTTCTGAGTACCGTTTTCATAGACTCTAGGCTCTCAGATTTGCTCAGATTTGGAGGGATTCCACTGGCATTTTGAAAGCTGCGGTAGCATTTTACCTTGTCGTCATTTGTATGGGTTGAACATCTCACGGAGAACTGTACGGCTAGTTTGGTCTGAGGGGAGGTCGTTCCAGTGGCCGTGAAAGAAACGTCAGCCCACTTTATGGGTTGAACAGTTCTCAATGGGGGACTAGGAGGCGCCATCAGCACTACTACAGGGCTGTCCTCGTCAAAGGCGTCCCCCCTCTTTTTTCCATGGAATCAGCCGCTTATTGAATGTTCGGCTTAAGGGGGCACCAAATGTTACTCAGCAAAGGTTGTTTAGGCCGCCTTGAAGAATGGCAAATTCTTGTAATCAAAGTGGTCCACAAAAAGTTTACAGGTCTCAGTGAAAAAGAGCCGTTTGCAAAATTGGTGAAAGGGACCAAGAAAGTGCGCAATGCCCCTCCCAAGCAGAACAATGCTATTGTTAATTGTATGAAGGCACATCAACGTGAACAATATCTGGCCCCCGACCTCACCTCAACCGAATTTATTAGTCAAGCAAACATTGGATTGCCTTTTCTGACAGAAATTTCACGGTAGGCTCGTCGACTGGGCGAGTTCGTGCCCACCTCTATCTCTTGCTGCACAACCGTTCTTTGAAGAAAATAAAAAGGAAGGCTGAGGTTGGCTACAGTTATAAAGAAGCAAATGAGGAGGACTTGGTTCCGCCAATACGACAACCGCGGATTGTGCTTTAGGCCTCCTGAATGATCCCTCAACCACGATTCTCCTCTATCTTCTGCTGCCACCTCTAAGTCTTCGACCGGAAGTTGGTCGACGAAGTCGTGCCGAGAACTCATCCATTAGGAGGGTTCTTGACGAGTGGCCCGGAAATCTTCCGAAAAACTGGAAGTGCGCCCGGAAAGCATTTCGCAATCGTGGAGCTCTCACTAATGAAGTCATTAAATTGAAAAGTATTTGCACCGGACAAATTCTCGTCAATGGATGCAAGGCGACCAGAAAAATTCAGGACCTCTTACCAAAATTAGTCAAATAGCTAGGAAAGGGTACGTTTCTCAGTAACTGCAGGTTTTCTAACGGCGAACTTTTGTCTGAGCAGGAATACAAGGAAGTAATTGTGCTTCACATGCGGTTTTCCTAGTCGACCCTTCGCCACACGAAAACACGCATTTTGGGATCATTCCGAGCAGAACCGAGTTCCCTCATAAAGCGAGAGTGTTGAGTAAATGAAAAAATAAATTAAGGATCTCCCATGAATGGGAACTTCCTCTTGGGCCGTGCGCGACCCACAATGCTCCTCAAGAGCATGGTCCTCTACTTTCCCTGGACACCTCAGAGAGAGGGCTACATCAGTGGTAAAAACACCGAGGTAGACCCTTCTCCGTTCTTTCCAGGAATGTTACAGTCATGTCCCTGCGGACGCTGGAGCGTTACCTAGGGGGTAAAAAGATTGCCTTGCGATGTCCGGGAAAATGGAGCCAGCTGGCAGTCACCGAGCAGTCGGAGACAGACTGGCTGCGGCGCCAGCACCCAGTCCACTGAAATGCCCGACAGAATTTACAGCGGCCGAGTAAGACTATGGGTTTTCTATGAACGGACGCACTTGTACCTTCTTTAAGTAGGATAGACTCTATTTTACCCCTTACCTATTTGCATAGCTCTCATTCAGTGTATAGGAACCATGTTTAGAAGCAAAAGTTGTATTAAAATATAAACTTGGGGACAGAATGGGTTACATTCGATCGCGTTTCTAAGGAAGTCCGCATTGATGGTCGTGGGGTGAGAAATGTATACGTTAATCCACATTCCTCTGCTGGTGCGCATTCCTTGTGAGAGGTGAAAAATAGGGCTTGCCAAACTGACCAAACTCACCCTCTGACGTTGCCTGCCTCCTCCTATACCATCAAGGTGGACTGGTCCTTTGAATACTCGCATTGCAGCTTCATACAGTGAAATTGGTCATGATTAGAGAGCGACAAAGACAACCCAACTGGGTACCTAAGCAATTCTCGCGTAATTTATTTCATGGGACCATACATCACTCAAGATATCTCAGTAAATATTATCAGTTTTGTATCGGCAGGTGATGCTGGGAGGGCAGGGAGAAGGGAAGGGGCTGACTTGGCAGGGCGCCAGCCTTGTTCCCTCCACTTGAGAGTGGCAGGCAATAAACAATTTACAGGAGAGAAGAGTCTCGTCGAATGAGCCCCCTGACACGACCCGGCGTCCATAGCGTACAAGACTCAAAGTCCATGCAAAATTTCCAGCTTATTCGATTCTTAGCTTACTGATCAATGCTGATTGAGTTATCCGTTGTAATAGAGGAATGATTGTAAGGCCCATACATAATGAAAGCCTAGCAAACACTAACATTCAGGCTGAAAAGAAGACCCAATTGGAGCATTAAATTCGATTGACGTTTGTTGTTTGTTGGAGCATGCAACCCTTGTTAGGAGTGGAGATTTCGATGGCCCAAAAAAGAATGTTTAACGTGCTTATCTATTAGTAAAAAAAGGTTTTATGACTGATGGCACTTGTAACGATCAGTCCTTGACCAGGTATTCTTTGGAAAAACTGAAATCGATGCTGAGAACGCAAGGCATTGCAAGTTTCAGTCCAGTCATAAGAGGCTCTTGAAGGGCCTGACAGGCGTGGTGATTTTCTGTAAGGTATGGACAGCTCTTGTTATCTCTTCACCGGAGCCAACAATGGGAAGATGAAGGTATATTCTACGACCAAAGTATGGGCGGAGTCACAAAAGCACTTGCACATTGGCAAACTTGTCCATTGGAAGTTGCAAATATGAGGGAGGAAAATCAACTTTGCTTATGTGCAAGACGCCTTCAGAATGTCTAGTTTGAGCATGCAATAAATGAACGCAGTTTGGCTAGGGGGGAATTTTGCATTTCCGCTGCTTTCCATTGTCGTGATTTGAAAAAAATCTTATGGAGCAATGAAAAAATACCGGCCAAAGTTCGTAGAAACTACTTGCCAACTCTGTAAAGAATACCTGTCAACTCCTGTAAAGCAATGAACACGACAACGGGAAGCAGCGAAACTGCAGAATGCCCCCCCCCTCAGCCGAAGTGCACCCAATATGTAATGGAAGAGACCGGAGTGGCGGATTCGTGAGCTGCGCAGAACAGAACAATGCTCGGAAGAGCAAGTGAATAATTTCAAACAAGCTCCACCTCCCCGCCCAGCAAATTCATGGTCGAAATTACTGCGACACTTCGAATTTCGCTTTTAGGACTAATTGCGGAAAAGAAAAAATGGTGCAGTGACTAGTGGTGTGCCCCTACCGCACGCATGGTTTCACTAATTGCACACCAATCAATGTTCAAGTTCATTTTTCATAGTTTTGCACACGTCTGCAGCTGAGAGCTGCCAATGTGAAAGCTCCTGGCTAGCTTAAAGGGAAGTAGCGCGATAAATTGACAAAGCGTGCAGGGTCAATACGCCTTGCAGGGGAGGATATTGTGCCCCCCAACAGACGCTGCCTGGCGCCTTTTCCAGGGCACCGCTGTGACGCCTAAACAAGGTGCAACACGCCAACCCAAACGCCCACTCCAACCGCCCGCCCACGAATGTCTGGACAGCCACATACTCTACTATGCTGGTGCTCTTATCGCCTCATTTATGAAGTACAATTGATATGAAGCACTGCTGCATGGACATATGTATGAATACATACGTGCAGCCGTATCTGCCAAAGAAATTGTTGGCACGATGCCAACGAAAACTCGTCCAAAAATGCTCGTCCAGTGCCGCGCAGAACAAAGATTTCTCGCGGGTTTTGGGCCGTTTGGCTTCGCTTTTTCGCCACTTACCAACTCTATAGCACGCCCGCTACTATTTTAGAGCGATTGCCAAATTATCGTGCCTTATGTGCTCTGCAGTCATTTAGTGGCCAGCTCTTGAAGGCTTAAGGCACGATCATTTGGTGCTCGGTCTAAAATGGTAGCAGGGGTGCTATGTAGTGGGGAAAATGGTGAAGCGAAAAAAAGCGAAGTGGAAAAAGGTCGAAAACCTGCGAACCTTTGTTCTACAGGATGCAGAAGGCAATTTCGGACGAGTTTCCCGTTGGCATCGTGCCAGTAACCGCTACGGTAGATACGGCTGCATGTATGTACTCATATATCCATGCAGCACCGCAGCCGCTTCATATCAATCCCTTCGCTTCATATTGTACTTCGCAAATGAAGCGATACGAGCATCAGCATGGTCGTCCATTTGTGGGCGGGCGGGCGCGGTGGGCGTCCGAGGTCGGTGTGTTGCAGCTTGAGGGGGCGCTAAAGTACCTTCCTTGTAAGGGCACCACGCAGCATCTGCTCAGGGGCGCGAATTCTATCATGCAAGGCGTAATAATCCTACATGTCTTTGGGATTTATCGTTTCACTTGACATCAGAGCTTGGTGCAGCCTTCACGGCTGAGGCATCACTGTCACGAGAAAAAGGATTTTTACTTGCGTTCTCAATTTTGGCTCACATTTGCGTTGAGCTAGAAGGAGGAAGTTGGAAATATTAGACGAACCGGTAAAATCGTATTAGCGAAGACTGGACCTGGCTTGGAATTGGT